>VZTX01023048.1:0-27893 GCA_013400915.1 Pardalotus punctatus
CCGCCAGCGCCGAGGGGCGGAGGCAGCGCCGCCGCACCGCCCGCAACGGCCCGGCCCTGCGGAGGGGCTGAGGGGAACGGGGAGGAAGGGGAGGAGGAAGGAGCAACGAGGCTCCCTTGGCTGCGTTCCCTCCGCCTCCCGCGGGAGACGCGGCCCAGTGCTGGGGGCAGGGCCCGCCGGCCGCGGGGCTGCCGGATCCCGCCGCGCTCCGCCGGCCCCACTGAGACGCTGCTGGCCGGGGCCGCGGGTGGCTCGGATCCTGTTCTGTGAGGGGAGAGGGCGGCGCGCAGGCCTGGAGCGCCGGGCCAGATCGGGGCGTGGGGGTGAGCAGGGTCAGGGCGCAGCGGGGCTCCCCGGACCTCCCCCCACCCCTGCACCCCCAGGGCTGCCAAGGACCTGTGGAGACTATCCCGGGTGGGCGCACTCCCCTAGGAAGCGCACCAGCTTCCAGAGGGGATGTCACATCCCCCGCGGCCCCGGTCTGTCAAGTCCCTTTTGGCTGCAGAGCGCAGAAGGAACGGCCTGGCCTCGCCGCAGGCTCTGTTTGTTATCTTGCGGGGCCATTTAGGTCAGGAACGACCCGACGATGGGGTAAACTGAAAGTTCCTGTTTTCTCCGCAGCGTGGTAGCTGTAGAGAGACAGGTCCCGCTATCCACTTTGTGTGTTAATAAAGTGGAAAAGCATTTCCAAGATGACACAACTGGGCTTTTGATTTATTGACCCTCAAAACGTGTATGTTATAGCAATGCCTTGAATACAACAAGTGCTGATGCACAAAACACTCATGCAAATAATCCCCTTGAGTTCAGTGAGACTGTCAATAGTATAAAAGCTAAGCCTATGAACAAATGTTTACAGGAAGAAGGCCAGCATCATTTGTGAACTGTCTGCTCTGCTCCATTAAGAAAAACAATAGCACTTATACCTTAGTTTCGTTGTAAAATCACCATAAAGTTGAAAATTTCAAGCAAAAAGATGAGCATATAATACTTTGTCAGAAAAAGCAGGTTTCTTTCAATAGTTTCACACATGCTTTCTTCTCAGGTTTGATTTTGAACCTCCAAACTGAAATTAGAATTACTGAAGAATTCAGTGGGCTACACAACACTAATATTTTGGTACTACAGTAACGTATCTGTCAACATAAATATGTTTTGAAGATAAAAGAACAGTCATCTAAGCCAGGAGACCAGTTTCTTAATGCCACCACCTTTATGGACTGTACAGTTGTGTGATGAGCATGGCTGCCATGTCATTGAAATGAATGTATACACCACCCAGGAAAGCACTGCATTTTATTGTTTTAATCATAAACCTTTCCGTTGTGAGTCAAATATTCATGCATTTGCTAAAATCAAACCATTATAAAGCACCAAAAGTGACACTGTTTAGAGTATGAACTTCTGGACTACTTTTGTTTTTCAGTCTAAAAAATCAAACATTTCTTCATAACACAAATATAAAAGCAGTACTTTTAGACTGAAAAATACAATCAATGCTAATAATCTTTAGAGTTATTAAATAAGCATTTGGATAGTCTGATTCTTTTATACCCATTTATAAATACTTTGCTTCATTATGCTTCATTTCAGACTTTAATTGTCTGAATTTCTTTTTCAAAAGCTAATTTTTGTTCCATTTTCCCAAAGAGAAGTCACTTAAGACAATACCCAACATTACGATGCAAGTAAATGAAGAACCTGGTATTGTCATGGCATCTGCATAGACTGATCTCTCTGCCCATTACAAAATTACAGTTTACATGCAAATCAATTAACATTTATAGGACAAGAAGCCTGACGAGTTCAACAGTGCTAGGTAATGGGGGAAAAAAGTGTTATCTTGTTATCAAGTGTTACCTTGTCTTAGACTGGTTAGCTTAAGATAAAGAACCTAAGTAGCACAATGTGTGTAAATTGCGATTTAAATTCTGTTAATTGAAAAAATCTAACCTATCCTTCTGCCTAAAACTGTGTTTAGTTGAGGAAGCTCATTACTCAGGCTGTAGTAGCTGTGTATTCTACTTCCTCATTTGTTTTCTTAAAGAAAGTGAAAGCAGTTAGTGTTTTCATGTGTTAAAATAACCTCTGAAGCCACTAAAGAGGGTGTATTGTCAAGTATGTGTTCATACATTTGCTACTTTTAGTCTTGATTCAATACATTTTTCCGTGAAGGTGAGGCCTGTTTCCCATAGTTATACCTGCTTAATTAAAGAAGTGCCCTGAGCTCATTTAATAAAAGGACTGCTAATAGTGTGTGGACACTCCTAATCCATTTTGAACTGTATATGGTACAGTTTTACCTCCTTGTTTAAGTCTTTGTCTACAAAGAGATATGCATCTGTTATTTTTAATCTCATTTAATCAATGGTCTCTTGTCTTACTTGACTGGCTAGGCTGATATACATCCATCTTAAATCAAAGTAAGAATGCCTGTAGGAGTCAATCTGAAAACTTTGTCTATAGCAACACAGGTGAAGGAACTATAAAACATGACTACAGAAAACCTGTCCTGCATGTGGTTGTGTGTGCAGGCCCCTGTAGTCAACAATCTATGTGATGCAGCCTTCTACCTAGTATTCCTGAGAGCTGGGCCCTGAACCTGCGTTCTGAAGCAGTCATGATTCATCTACCAGCTGTTTGGACCTCACTGGCTAATGCTTCTCCTAATGCGTACAGAGGGCTAAAAGCCTACAGCACTTCATTGGAAAAATTGGGAAGAGAGTCAGGTGTGCTTAGAATCCCCAAATGCTTTATAGATCTCAGTGTTCACCTGGAATTCTCCACAGTTTTTCTGAAGCTTAGCTCCAGAGAGTTTGTGGGTGCTTGATGATTCAAAGTGTCACTTATAGGTGTGGGCAATGCAGTTGCAGAAGTGGGGGAAACTGCCCATAGTAAGTGTAGGGCAGATTTAGGCTGTTCAACTTCACCAAAACAAATTAAATTAATCATAGTAAGACCACCATCCTCAGTTATGAGTGGAGCCAGAACATGGTGAATAAGCAACCTTATAAGTACTTTTTAAATAAAACAAAAAAGTTAATTGGAAAGCAGCAGGGTTCTTTCCTTCTCCCACCTACATATTATCACTGTATTCTTCAGGAAAAACAAATACAGTGCAATCACCTAGAGCAAGAGTTGGCAGCTTTTCAGCAGTGGTGAAACAGGCTGTATTTTTCTTTCTCAGATTAGGGATTAAGTCCCTTAGAAGAAACAGCTTGAACCAAAAGACACTGCCCTTTGACTGCAAGGTGCATTTGATCAGCTGAAACTGAAATACTGCTTTGGCAGAAGACAGAGATTTCCAGTTTCTGCTGGACTTATAATTGTGAGCGTGAGACCCATGAATTTGGAGCTGCAGCTTCTCCCTGATGTCTTTCTTACTGAATGATGGTCAAAAGTCTCTCCATTGCTTTCTTTGGAAGATTTTGGGTTTCAGTACTGCTCTGCATTAAGAAGAAAGTAGCAGGTATTTTTCATTAGTATAGCCTATTTGACTTTTTAAATATTTCTAAAACACAAGGATAAAGGTGTGTCAAAGTATACACCAAATCTAATTTTAGACATCTCAGCACAAAGGGGTGTTGACAACACATTTTTTTTTCAAGAAAAAAGCACTAAGACCTCACATTTTCTTGCTGTATTTTCTCATAGTTCTTAGCTATTACACTTAAATTGAGCACAAAATATTTAGATTTGTGCACAACTGGTTAGTTTGACTTTGCAAGTTAGTCTCCAGTTGCTAGTGTATTTAGGAAAGGTAAGGGAAGGATCAGTTGTTTCCATGGCACTGTCCTTATCTATCCTTTCACTCCTACAGGGGATTTCCGGGGATGGCTGCTGGCAAGGGAAGCCCTAGAAGTGCAGCTCAATTACTATTTTAGCGTTAAAATGCATCACAAGGTATCCACACAGATGGCTTCTCATCTGCTGGATTTGTAGTTTCCAGGAGGGAATATTGGGAGCAGAAGTATCTTTATCTCAGTCTTTCATATTTTTACTACCAGGAAACCCTTTCTCAGCCTTCTGCTCTAGTGCCTTCAGTGTCTGATTTAGTGCTAATTATAACGGAGTATCAGGGGGAAAAAAATACCAAGTTTAAAAAGAAGTCTGCCAATTTTGGAAAATAATATGACCCCAAAGAGGAGATAAAATGTAGCATTTTCCCAAAATAAGATACTTCACATTGCTGTGTAGCAACTAAGAGGTCTGCCAGAGTGCTAGTAAATGAGAGGATAAATCAAGAATTAGAGATAGCAGTTTCAAGTGCTCCTTCAGACAAAGGGAAGAATAAGGATGCAGATGGAAATATGTTTTCCAGAGGAGAGAAGCATTAGAGACACAAGCAAGTGCCAGAGTAGGTGCTGACTGACATTCCCGAACAACATTATCCCCAAAGAGATGGGAGTTATGGCAGTGGTGAAAGAGAAACCCTTCTTATCCTAGTTCTCAAGATTGCAGTCAGCTGCTGGCCACTGGAGAGCTGCCAGGTCAGACGTGCTATTTCTCTTTTGAAACAATTCAATCATGGAATCATAGAATTGCTTTGGTTGGAAAATACCTTTGAGAACAGAAAGTCCAACTGTTAACCCAGTACTGCCAGGTTTGTCACTAACCTGTGTCCCCAAGTGCCACATCCACACATTCTTTCAACACTTCCATGGACAATAATGCCATCATTTCCCCAGGCAGCCAGTTCCAATGCCTGACCAAACTTAAATAAACTTTTCCTAATACCCAATCTGTCTGCGGTTGCAACTCAAGGCCGCTTCTTCTTGTCCCGGTGCACGTTACGTGAATGAAGAGACCAATCCCTACCTGGCTACAAACTCCTTCCAGGTAGTTGTAGAGAGGAGTGAGGTCTCCCTTAAGCCTCCTTTTATCCAGGCTAAACACCCCCACCTCCCTCAGCTGCTGCTCATCAGACTTGTGCTCCAGACCCTTCACCAGCTCTGTTGCTCTTCTCTAGACATGTTCCAGAGCCTCAAGGTCCTTCTTGCAGTTCCAAAACTGGAACACAGGATTTGAGGTGTGTCTTCACCAGTGCCAAGTACAGGGGCAATCACTACCCTGGTCCTGCTGGCCACACTATTTCAGATACAAGCCAGGATGCCAATGGCCTTCTTGGCCACCTGGGCACCGCTGGCTCGTGTTCAGCTGCTGTTGTTTCAGGGCCTTTTCTGATGGCCCAGCTTTCCAGCCACTCTTCTGCCAGCCTGTAGCATTGCGTGGGGTTGTTGTGACCCAAGGGCAGGACCTGGCGCTTTGCCTTGTTGAACTTCATACAATTGGCCTTGGCCCATTGATCCAGCCTGTCCAGATCCCTCTGCAGAGCCTTCCTGCCTTCTTGCAGATCAACACTCCCACCCAACTTGGTGTGATCTGTAAACTTACTGAGAGTGCATTCAATTCCGTCATCCAGATTATTAATAAAGATATTAAACAGAACTGACCCCAATAATGAGCCCTACAGAACATCACTTGTGATCATGTCAAAAGACAGGCAATGCTTTATTTCATGTGTTGAGGTCTCCTTGACTCCTTGACTTATGACTAACTGTCGTAGTTACAATGAATATGAGCCACATAGGACATTCTCTCCATTAAGCTGCAGTGTCTATTGATAAAAACATAAACTTAAGTGTTTGAGATGGTCATAATTAAAAGTTAAGCTGGGAATAAAGAGTTATTGCAACAGTTTTTTCAACAATGATGGGCAAATATATAACCAGCAGCCTGAGGTAAACCATCACAGTCTCTAAGGCAAAAGGATGATTCGTTTCCCTTATGACAGGTCTCACTTGGGAAGGGGAACAGCTGGGAGGGCTAGGAAGTGCTGAATTGCAGTTCTTGGTTTTTGACAGTTTTTCAAGATTGACAGTCAGGCCTATTTCCAAAAATGTTCTCTCCCCTAAATAAGAGTTAATGAACTCTAGCTACACCATCTAGAATGAGATGCCATCCCACCAGAAGCCAGAGGACTCCAGTATCACTGTCCCACTGGGCAGCATGATGGGAGCATGGCCCCTGCCCTGTTCAAGCAAGTTGTCAGCATGAAGCTGCAGAAGAGCCCAAGAGACTGCTGCCTGGGCAGCCCAAGTTAACCAACTCATTCCTTTATTAGAAGGTTGGTCATACTTGGGGAAGAGTTCCTGAGCTCCCCAGTGTGCTCTTAGCTACCCGTGTGTCATGCTGGCTCTACAGCATGCAGGTAGTTTCACACATAGACTGACCCAGGGTACTTGTCTGCAGAAATATTTGTCTGGGTTTTGCGCTTGCTTGAAAAGGAGAGTCAGCTGTTAAGCTACTTTGAAAGCTTTTCTGGGATGCTGATAATCACATTTGATGACTCTGAACATCAGCAGAGAGTCTGGTGTATCTGTGATCATCTCTGTGAAGGCTGAAACCCAGATCTTACCTCCTTAGCCAATTGAAACAGCAACATGTTGCTGGGCCGATGAGAGAGGGAACTTGCTTCATCAAAGCTGATCTCTGTCTGCAGCCAGCACGCTGAATTGTATTACTTTGTATTCTGGCTTATATAAACCAAAACCCAGGCATTTCTGGGAAACTCCAGTAGCCGTTACCATCACAAGGCTGCGACTGAGCCTTTCCAACTGAGCACCACCACTGTCTCATGAATTATAGTGTTCTCTAATGGAGCAACAGCAGCTACTTTGGACCTCTTTTTCACCTTTGGTACACTGCCCAACAAGATATATAAATATGTGCACATCCCATCTCAGAACCCTCCAGAAGTTTCCTTGGTCTCAGTTTTGCTGAAGCTGATTGGGTGCTGTTTTATTAAAAAACTCTCCCAGACACCTTGGATACCAGCATAGTTCCCTGCTCCTGTCCCATTCAGGACCATAAATTCAGATTTTTGTTTACCAAGCTATTTGTGAAATCTCGTGATAGAGAAATTCAGCTGTAAATATTGCATGCACAAATATTCGAACCTCACACTTCTTCCAACTCCAATCCTGCTCATCATTTTCAGTACTCTTAGTGGAAGAACTGCTCACATCTGAGAGCAATGGAGTTGTTCTGCATGTGGAGATCAACTGACCAAGAGTTTGCTGCCTCGTCAGTCAGATGTGTCTCAGCAGAAATAAGCAGAATTTTAAATTCAGTGGTCTGCCATGCTCCCACCACCTCCAGCAGAGTCCAGGGTTCCTATTGCAGCCATGCTCCTTGCCTAGGTCTGCTTCTTGCTTGGGTTGGCACTGAAGAAAGTATGTTCAGAGAAGAAAAGTAAGATAATATTTTTTTCTCTTTCTCCTTCTGTCTCTCCTCCTCTTCTTCTCTTTGTCTCTCGATTTATCTCTTACTCTCATCTTGCTTTTTGAGATCACATGCACAGTGATATAAATATTCTTTCAGTAAGCAGCAAATCCCTCTAGTACAAGAGACTAACCTCGCTCTGGCTGTGGCTCCTGTGCAAACAAAATGCTGTGCCTGTTGGGGACCCCTACAAATTTTGGTACAGGCCTGAAATACACAGCTCATACTGTGCAAAACTTATGATTGTGCTATCTGTATCCAGGATGTTTCCTATTTCATTATGGATTGTGATAGCTAGAAATGGAAACATTAAAGCCTCATTTCTGCAGCACTGTCTCAGGCAGAAGCTGTGGCAGGCGGTGCATGCCTGGGCACAGGGATAGGTGGATGTGCTTTGGCTTCTAACTAAGCAATGGAGTAAGGCTGGTTCCCACTGGTAACTGAAAGTATACAGTATCACGTACTGGCAGCAGTCGTGTATCTCATATACACAGATATAGTTTAGTTTTTATATTTTCTTTTTATGTTAAGTCAGATAAATTTGAAAGTTAGGGGTATGATTCATCTCACCACCTTTAGCCATCTGATAAGGAGGTGCCTTATCCAAGCTATTCATCCAGGCTTCCTGCACGTCAGTGGGGAGAGAGGGGGATTTTTACTCCTTCTGCCTCCTGAGGGTGGGTGTCCCTACTAGGGTCTGGCATTGGTGGGATGTGTGGCACTTGGATGGCTGGTGCTAGCTGGCAGAAATTGTACAGTCTGTTTCCTCAAATGAAAACCCTAAGTATTTCTTCTACTGCATATTCAGGAGGTGTTTCCTAAAAAATAAGTTTGTGCACGAATACAAAGATCTGCTGCTCAGGGCCTGTGTTTGGAAAGGATGCACAAAGGTCTCACTTTTGTACGCTATATGGTAAAATACATGGTGAAATATTATGTAGGTATAAGAAAATCAGAAATATTCTCTTGATTGCGAGGTTTAATTTAGTAGGAAGATCCTAGACATAAAATAATGTAATCCTAATGTATATTCCTAAAAAAAAAATTCAAGAGGACCCTGCCTTTTTCAGGGCTGGGAAAATCAACTGCAGGAAAACAATTTCTTAACATGAAATTGTTACTAACTTCATAAAATGTAGGCCTGTATCCCCTGTTTTCATATTGATTAAGTTATGTCTGGTTTTTTAGTATGAAGCCATATTTATTTTAAATTACAAGCTCCAGAGATCAAAGTTCTCGTGTTATAAATACATAGCTGGACAAATCTTTCCTGAGTGCTTACTGTCAAAACAGACAAGACAGAAATGGAGGAGATGATGAAAAAGAACTGAAGTGACTTGCTAAAAGCCATGTAACAATATCCTCTCCCAAGCTCCAGTGAGGGGGTAAAGCTGCTGACTGGGACTTCAGATGGACTAGATTACCCTACAGTTAGCTTGACCTTTCCAGCTCAAGTGTTGCTTCAGGAGGAAAACAGGATGAAAAAATCACAGTTTATATTCAAACATGGAATATCATGAGCAAGAATTTTATTATTTTTAGTATTTTTAGAATGGCAAAAGATTTTGCGATGAATAGTTGTGGTTGTCACACCCTCGTTAGCAATCTGTACTAGCACCCAAGTCAACTACTAGCCAAAGGTTGAGGAGAAGGATTTTTTTTTTTTTAAGTGTACAAATACAAGATAATCTGAGATATCTTCAGTGGACCAGATATACTCTGGCCCTGTGCCAACTTCCCCACTCACTTTATTGAGGACATTTATGGATATTTCTCATGCTCAACCAGTAGAAAGATAGTTGGTGCTCTAAGCCCTGAAACCAGTTGAGGGTTGATCAGAAAATAGATCTGACTTCATAATTACCAATATTGTTTCTCAAAGACTGTGGCCATTCTTCTGTTGGTTCACAATTGCTTAGAAAAATCTAAATGGAATAATTTTGTGGCAGCAGGCATTGTGCCAAATTAAGAGCCCAGCTTCATGCCAGACTATGTACTGTCCATCCTTCAGCAGTTGACATAAAATCAGGAAAAGCTTTGAACTAGCTCTGTGTGGGTCAGCAAGCCCATGCTGAGGCGGACCAGAGTGTGCAGTGATCCAGCAGTGTATAGATCTGGCATGAGCCATCATGACATCACAGCCTGAGGGTAGATAGCCGTATTTTGGGTTGGATTTTTTTTCCACAGCTACTCACATTGCAAACTGACAAAAAGCTGCTTAGCCCAGGAACCCTAATAATTAGATCTCTGTGCTCAGCTGACAAAGTTGTGTTGTTTTCAGGGGGGATGAGCTGTGGGAGAGGCCACACATCTGGCTGCAAAACATCAGCTCTGGATGTTGCTCTGCTGTGCAGGGAAGCACTAGGAAGTTTGGCCTTTGGGCTTCTCCATTTTCTTGGGTGAAGTGCATGAGTCAGGCATCATCACAGCCTTTGGAGTACTTGAGATGGCATTACTCTCTCCTCTGGTGCAGATGGGGGATTTCACTGTCCCATCAACCATTAAAGCAGTATCTGTAGCCATCACTTCTTGTTGTGGAACCAACAAAGCAATAAAAGGCACTCGTTGCCAAAATCATGTGGGTCTGAGCTGAAACTGAAACACTGATTGCTAGGCATTAACATCTGATGAATTATCTCTTCATGAGTGAATTCACATTTACCTAAGGAGTTTTATATACTCCCTTGCAATTTCCAGAGGCATCCATAAACAGGATTTGGGGAGACAAGATTCAACATTATTATTGGTATTACTATGGGTATTACCATTGTTATAATTGCTAATTACCTGTGGAACATTTGTGTTTAACTGAGCCCAGGTTGCAGTGTGTTAGGTCAGGACCTGTCCTGAAAGATTCCCAGAACAACCACCAGCTGCTGTGGAACCAGTGTTATTGGTTTCCAGCAAAGCCTGGGGCAGATCACTTCAGCCCTGCCCCCAGAAGCAGCCTGTTCTGTGTTTCTCCAGGTGGTTGCTCTGTTGCAAGTGTCCATCCTCGACTTTTCCATCCATTATCTGTTACCCTGGTAAATAAAGAAATACATGATTCTATGAAATTTTCAGTAGTTATCAGGAAATAAATATCTTAAGTCTACTGTGAAGTGACTTTTGTGTCTTGGCCTCACAGATGTTCCTGATGCTACAGATAAAAACTACATTGGAGGAAGGAATTAACCCTAGTCATAAAAATGTATCTTTATGTGTTTTTTACCACTACTGAGCATTATCATAAGTTTAATCATATCTAATGCATTAAAGAATGTATCATTTGTAACATATAATTAAAATCCCTGTGGTATAATATAGCAGTAATTTGTACTAATTCATCTGGAAAAGTGCAGACAATTATATTTTTGTTTACAATGTTACCAAATATTTTACATTTTATGGCAGTTTGGGGAAAAGAAAAGCTATTGAATTAGTTTAGAATAATTCCTCATTTGTATTCTCCAAACTGGGCAGTCTTTCACTTCTTTATAAGAACACTGAGGCTTTACCCACCCACAGCAAGGAAAATAACTAAGAACTGTGTTTTAAGGCCTGTGTCACATGCATGTGTGTCATGTGTGTGAATACTGTACTGATACAGTTCTCTGGAGAAAAACAGAGAAGTTGTAGATCCTACTTTCTAAACCCATCTCCTGGGATAGAAATAAAAGCTCACTAGTCATCTCTGCTGCTGCATATTACATGATTTTCTTTTTCTTTTGGGTTTCTTGAGAAAAAGAGATGCCCAGTTATAATTTTCCCACAAACATTCCCTCCCTGAAATTATGGTATAACAATTAACTGAAAAAAACTGGTAAAACCAATATATTTTTTAAATACATTCTGATTTCGCATCTGCCAGATATAGCTGGCATTTGCACTCGTCAGCCGACAGACTTACTTCTCAAGTCCAAGTTCTTGTTTATTTTAGACTGAACTCTTCCAGAGGGGATATATCCTGATTATTGTATGTCAGTGGTTGGAAGCATTGAAACACTACTTCTACACCAAACCAAAATTGCCAGAGAAATGAAATCCACTTCACATACAGAAGGAACCAAAATGCCATAACACAACAGGTCAGAGATATTCACCTCCCTACATCAGTTCTACTGTAGATACATTGCTACTTTGTTTATAGCTTACATATAAAAATATTTCCTGTTTGCCTTCTCAAAAGAGCGACCTGAGTGATTTTCTTTTCCCATCTTGTAAAAGAAACATTTTTCATCCATTGCTACTCTCTAACTCTCTAACATGTATTCAGCATTGAATTATTTTAAGCTTATCTTTTGAAATTAAATTCTGATCTTGCATGGAATGCCTAGAGAGTGTCATAAGCTAAGACAAAAGTCCATGCTGGACATCCACTGTGTGTTTAGGTGCTGTGTGCCAGCATTGACCTGTGTAGATGCCAGCCTCTCCTGGGCTGGGTAACCCACAGCACTGCCTCTGCCACTGGTCCCTTCAGGCCACTCTTGGGATTCCTCTGTCAGTGTAGGAAGTATAGGTCTATGATATATACATCTCTATATCATGATCTGCTAACTGTATGTGGGATGCTCCAGTACAGCTGTGGTGAACATCACTGGAGCAGTGATAACCACTGAATACACCATATTAGTTTGGTTTGTGTTGTCCTGGAATCCAAATCCTGTGGAAACACTATTTCAGAATTAAACACATTCAACTGAATTTCATTTAAAATAGCATAAGAAATTTAGCATATAAATCTCTACTTGATTTCCTTACAGCATTTTAGTGTTCTTTGGGATTTAGGTCCGTAAATTTTTATTGTTCATGACACAATTCAACATAGCTCCTCCCCATTCTTCTGGGATTCCCTTCTAGGTTACTCTCTTCATCTCATCAGGGACTCTTTCTTTCTCTCTCCCTCTGGCCTTTGACAATTTCTTCAGCTCCATTTGGCTCATCAGTGGAAAAGAGCACTCTTGCACACAAACCTCAGTCTTTTAGACTGTTCTCAATATCTCAAATTTTGGCAAGCACTTTGCTAGCCTGGATACTTGCTTCAACCTTTGTTTTGTGTTCTCTGCTTGGTATAGTTCTGCACTCTACACTTGTCTCCATCCAGCACTTTCTTTAGCATCCTCCCTCTCTTCTCAGTGTGAAGTCTTAATGACCTTTTTAGCTCCTCTTTACTCTCTTGCATGACAGGATTCTTATAAGCCTTTAGCAATTATGCTGCTCTCAGAGGGAAGTATTGTACACAGATTTCTTCAGTGCCATCAGGGCACACTGATATATCAGGGGTTGTACTGATCCCCCACCATGCCAAAACTTTTGCATCTGGGAACCCCACCTTGGGGGCAACTGCTTCTTTCCAACAATGACGCACCATGGAGGATCACCTCTAAGGCCAAGCATGTGGCGACCATGACTATTTGTCCTGAAATCTCTCACTGAGGAAGGCAACAATGGCTGGAGTGCAGTTTCAGGCCCACCAGGATGCTGCCTGTCATATGCTCTGGCTCTCCCCAGCCTTGGCCTCACTTACAGTCAAGCTTTGGTGTCACACGTGAAGTTACATCATAGAAGTGAAAAGGATTTTAGCTAAAAAGGTGCTCAGATTAGAAAAAAGTCTGGCATTGCTATTAGTAGCTACCCACACATGAGTCTGGCAACCCAGGACATGTAATACTTAGAGGAGCACGATTCTCTGCAAATTATGCCCCTCTTTAGACACTCCCCTTTCAAAAGGAGACTGGAAAAAGCGTGAATAATAAAGACAGAACCCACAGTAGTTGGCTCCTGTACATTTTGCTGCTTACATCTTCTTTCTGTCTGAAAGAACTGTGACAGGAGGATTCGGTTTAATAACTGCAGCCTTGCTCAATAACATAGCATTTTTCTCCCTGGAAATGCATTTTATGCACCTCAGCTTCCAACTCTAGTAACCCTCCTAGTCAGGTGGAAATATGGCATTCATGTTTAAAAGGTAGATAAAAGCTTTTGCTTTCCAGAAACATCTTTCTAATTATGAACAAACTGGGTGACATTTTTTCTTGAAAGATGCATTTACGTAGATGTTTTAGTTTGAAAGAAGAAAAATGTTCAAAAACCTTATCAAAATTCAGACACTAGTCATGCTAGTCATCTTCTAGTGTGAAGAATTCAAACAGGATTTCTAATCTGATGACTCTGAAATGCAAAAAATCTGACAGCCTGAAAACCCTCTAAAAGATAAAACTCCTGCCCAAACCTTCCTCGCAAATAATTGTTTCCTCTTTGTTCATTTAAAAACTCAATCCAACAGTTTCTCACATGCAGCCACGAAACACTGATTTAAAATTTTCAGGATAATCTACTGGCCTGGAGTGACACAAACATGCTCCTCAATCCATGTGGCCCACCCCTTCCTAACCTCAGTCTTAAATATTTAGCCAAGCACATTGGCACCAAAAGCTTGCAGGTGTGGTGCTGCTGATCCCGGTGCTGCTCCTGGGATGAAGTCAGCCAGATCCCTGGCACAGCTGTGCTGCTTTTCATCTGTTCATGTGGCATCCAACCCACTGGCAAGGGCTTGTGTCAGCCTTAGCCACCGACCAGTGCCATGATGTGGGTGTAGATAACTCCGTCCCCATCACAGACACCACTGCATCCAGGCAGCTGGGCCATGGGGCTGTTCGAGCACGCAGGCATCGCAAGATGTCTGGTATCCCACAACAAATAGTAGCATTGGGGGTTACAAAAGCTTTCACTCACTCTCCTGGGTTTCTTTCCTTCAGTGTTACCTAGCTAGTGGCTACTGAGCCTTGAAGGAAGCTGGGGGCCGCTGGACAGTTGGGAGGGTACCGGTCCCAGCTCTGCAGGTGGTGGACAGTGGAGCCAGGGCCATGTCCCACTGCTATGCCAGGGCCTGTTGCCACCACAGGGTAACACGGCAAGCTGGTGTGTTACGCTGCTTCCTTAGCAACCTGTCAGTGTGAAATACAGAAAGTGTTTGCTAGACTGATCCTTTGAAAGCAGCAGGAAGCTTTGAGGTGGTATAGGTAGAAAAACACTATTACTGTGTGTAAAGCTGGTTTTATAAAAGAGAAAGGGGTTATTATAGCCTTGCATTACATGAAAAACCTGAAAAAGGCCATAAGGTCTTGACCAGCATTTTGCATCCTGCAGCTGTTCAGGCCCACCTCTCCAGAAACGTAAAAATACAGTAGTAAATGCCTCACTGTGCCCCTCCTCTAACTGCAAACAAGTTCCTTAACAACTAAATATCTTCTAGCAGGATACAGAAAATACATATGTAAGAGTGTTGTACTGGAAGATGCATAAGATATATCTGTATATTTTTTCAGACAGTCAGTAAAACTTCAAAGAGCAGTCCAAATTATCCAGACTTGTCCATCTTATGTTAATGGACAATCAATGTAAGTGCCCATATTTGTCTTCTGAAATGTTTTTGTCCTGTATTGTCAGTACTTGGAAATAACTTGCAAAATACAGATTGAGAATCCTAGATTGCTTTTTGATTGGTTCAGAAACAGGAAAATGGCCAGCTTGTCAGATAACTTATTTGCAATGAATAATTTAGTCTTAATTATAATCAGCTGAAGTTTTAATACCTTATATCTTTCACTAACCAATCTCACTTAGCATATGGGGAACCAAGATAAATTCACCCTTTTGATTAGAAAATCAAAAGCCTTTATATGCATATTAGTTGATGACAGGTCTCACAAAAGCATGTCACCAAACTGCTGATGTTTCAGAAATTCTGTCTCATACAGTGCCTCATTGATTATGCAAGGTGTTTTTAATCACGAGATTAAATTCTGCAAGGATGCCTGATGCCAGCACAGCAGCACCTCTTGTCACGCTCTTTGACTCCAGCCACCTTTTAGACATCAGTGTTCAATGCTCTGTGGCACCCAGGTTTGGAGTGACAAGGCAAAGGTCACATGGCACCTTATGGCAGGCTCTCATTTTTCAGGTGCCCTTAATGGGCATGGTGCCTTTTCAAAGAGATTTAAAATACTCAGGGGAATGTGATCCACTTCTGGTAAGAGATGTAGAAGTAAAAACATTTTATGGTATTTAATTACTAGAAATACCAGCTTTTAGAGAAGCATCTTTCCCTTAACAGTGTGCTATTCTATCTTGTGTTTTCTGAGTAGCCAGACTAGAGAGGGTGGGGCAATTGTTAAAAACATTAGCACAAGAAACAAAACAGCCACTTACATTAAAAATTAGTTAAATTAAAACTGATTTGTTTTAAAAAACTTAAATTAAATATGAAATTTAAAATTAAAATTAGAAAATTAAAAAGTAAAACTCAAAACCTTTATCTAAATGGAGTAGTAAGGGAATCCCTGAAAGTAAGGGATTCTTTACTGCATTAGGTCCTCCTCTGAAAGGCTTGATATTATTTAGGAGTAACTCCTTTGGGGTACATTCTGCTTCCTTTACTAGCCCAACCTTCTTAATTTCCAGTTTTCTTTGTAAGTGAACAGATTCGTCCTTGTAGTAATGTCTTTTTAATAGATTAAAAGAAAAAAGAAAAAAGGAAAGGACACATATTCCAATTTTTCTCCAGCTGCGGATCATAGTTAGAAATCTATAGTCTAAAGTGTACATAACTATGATTGATCTTTATCCTAATAGTGGCCACAGTGTACTGTAAATGCTGTCCTGGCTTTTCATTTCTTGAAAACCTGAGCAGTTGTTCGTCATTATCAAAAACAAAAAAAAGGAAGAAGAGTAAGTACCAAGGATTTCAGAGTAACACCTGAGCAATCTCCACTATATTTTTGCCTCATAGTGATGACATCTCTTGCTTTCACTGTCCCAAGGAACCAAAAGTAAGAGGAGGTCACTGTCAGCTTATATGAGAGACCTAAATTGCTAGAGCAGAGGTGTTGGGAGTAGCAATGCTGGTGACTCATTTCGTGACACATTTCCTTCTGAGTCACTGCAGAATCAATGCCCTGTCGGGATGCTGAGAGGCATCAACAGGGGCTGTCTCCGTCTCCTGAAACCAACAAAAAAGTCACTTGTTGACAGTGAGGTTCTTTAGTACATATTGGCTGACCAGGAGAGAAAACAGAGGAAAAATGCAAAACTTTTGTCTAACAGGAGCACCCCTCTCAGAACAGACTGTCTTTATTCTCTGCACTGTGCTTAAGTCCCTGTAGGTCTCTGGTGTTGGCAGCTCACAGCAGGGTCTTGTAGTCAACACCCATTGTGCAGTAACTTGGGGTTATGCAGTAGGCACCTTCCACCAGGATTAAATCCTGGCATGTGCTGAAACTTGCTCTGAGTTTTTTCAGCATTGAAGCTCTGACATTTTGTTATATTATGTCATAGATTTTTAGACTGAGCTACTTCAGTGAAATATTTAATGATGGGAAGGACAGTGTAATTCACTAGTACAAATAAAAAGGGGCTCTAACTCAGACCTCTATATACAAGAAGAATCTTCCCAGGTCTAAGAAAATAAAATTCCACAGTACACTTCTTTGATGATATAAGCACTGAAATGGATATTTACTGGTAGTGACCCAAAAATAATCAATGATGCACAAAAATATTTTTTTTAATTAATGTTTAAAGCAATTTTTTTCAGCCAATGAAGAATCAATGTTTCAGCAAATACCTATCATAGTAGTGTTTTAAGCATAATGTTCCAAAATCCAGTACAAGCAAGTGCTTGTAGAAAGAGGTGATATTTTTGTTAAGCCATCTGCAAAAACTAGGAGAAGCTTCTGAGCACACAGTATCTCCATCAGCTCTGGCAAAAAAGGGTCAAAAACCCAAGACTAGAAATATGTTCTTCTGATGTAATGTTGTTAGACTGAGATAAGAACTGTTTGTCTGACAGCATATTCATTTAATTAATCTGTGTCAGCTGATTTAATAAATGTGTTGTGCTTACCTACACACTTCATAGTAAGAAGTGAAATAGAAGCCATCACACATCTCATTGTTTATTTTAAGGGCAATAATTTAAGACCACATTACTTACGCTGGTAAACTTAGCTTTCTTGACATTATTTAACTATGTCATGATGTCTTCATCATAAAATGAACTGTACTATATTTGAAATCCAAATAAACACAAACACCCTGCCTGCAGAATTAAGCAGCAATTTGATGATGCTTAGACAATGCTTTGTTTTGTAGGTGGATAGGTGACAACAAGAACATGAACTGTGAGCTGCCTACTTTAAATTTACAATTTAAATAGTGAAAATAAATAGTAGTACATCAGGTCATGCACTTTCCTCAATGAAAGATTTTTTGCATTTTAAAGGTATATTACTTCACATTCTTATGTGTCAGAACTCAGCAGATTAAGGCCCAGGAAGAATCCCAGAAAAAGCAGACATGTTACAGCAGTTAGTTTTAGCTATTCAGTGGAGATGTTCTGGTGGAGTCACTGAGCTAATAATCAACATGAAAAAAAATTAAAATTTGACATGATGAAACCTTATGTCAGACTTTTATTTCATCTCTTATTTAGTTTAAATTGAAACACTCCTACAAAGTATTTATATTTTAATGACAGAACGCAGTTCCACCAAAATGCTTTTGAACAGCTTTCACAGGCTACGTAAAAAAAGTATTGCAGAAATTGGTAATTTCGACATGAGCAAAGCTTGCCTTTTTATTCAGTAATTGAGAAACACAGATAAGGTGCACACACTATAATCTGAAACTATGACATGATTCCCTATTGTATTACCTTTGAAGTATTCAGTACATTATTACCTCTTTTTTTTTTTCAGTAAGATGAAAGTAAAAACTTTTCCAAAATGGGAAATCCCCTGTAGGTGGCAATTTGGCATTCATTCACTCCTTAAGTAATTTCTTTCAGCTTCTGGAGACTCAGTTTCAGCTACAATTAATGTCCTGCACATGCAAGTAGGACTTGATGATGCTGCCATGCATCACTGAGTAAATAGAGAGATATGTCAAACCCACAAGAAGATATTTTTCAGCTGCCATTTATAGTGTAGTGGTCAGTGAAGTAAACGCCACAGTAAATCACACAGATATATGCTGCAGTGATGCCTGAGTTGCAGGGCATGGTAATTCTATGGGATTTGGGAGTCTCCTCAGTAGCAGTTTCTGAGCCCTCTAGTGGCCCTCTCGGTATTTCACTGGCCACCAGAGATGCCACACGTGTGCTGAGATGGGCTTCTCACAGCAAACTGGGCCGGGGAACCAAATCTGTCTCCTTCTTCTTACATGGTACAATTACAGGGAGCAAGGTGTTCCTGATGCTCCTCTTCAGATCCCTCCTCACAGCCTGGCAGTGCACAGAGAGGGATCCTGCTGTGCCACATCGCAGCTGCTGCTGTCCTCTGTGGTTTCTAGGTCTTTCAGCAGCTGAGGGCATGCTCTTCTTCATATTATGGTGGGCATCCATGCTGAGCAGGCATCCAGCTAGCCTCACGGTCTCCTTTCATGCTACTTTCCCTCCCAGGAGGAAAGTGAGAGTGACACATACATTGGTGATAGCAGGAGATGAGGCTGGACATACAAGCTGAGAAAACCGGGGGTGGCTTTTGGACTTCCCAGCTTGGTTCTAAGTTTGATATCACATGGCCCCTGCCTCTAGCTGCTGAATCATGTTAACTGCCTCAAAACAACTCATTTGTCTGTCCTTAATAATTTCTGGCCTAATGATTAGCCCTTTTTCATGTGCCTTGGGCATCTTGAAACCAGGAACAGCCTGAATACTTTTCCCCATGTGTGTAAAACAATTTCTGAGACTCCCCACCCAGTCATCTATAAATAATCTCAGTCGCCTGTGATTACCACGTTATAGTGGGTGGTATTAGTGAGATAATTTCTGGCATCCTGCCAGCTCTTAACAGCACTTTGCATCCCATCACACAGATCTCTTCTAGTACCTCTTTATGAAGGTTACCACTACAAAATAAATCCTTGCTCTGTTAATGCTGTGACAGCACATGTTAAACATGGGAATGACAAATACACACAGCTCATCATGCATCACTTGATAAACATAGCTAAATTTGGCTGTCCCTGGCACAATATATAGGCACCAGATCTTGGTGGCAACACCATGGTGATATCATAGAAAAGCTTTAATGAGCCCATGTTCAGGGCATCAGCGAAGGGTGAGCAAAGACGAAGCAGAGCTTAAAAGTATGAAAATGGAAAATGTCATCTGTCATGTCAGATTTAAGGGTCTATTTGCCAAGTGAGAACATGGAGCATTGCTGGCTGAGTGGCAGTGTGACATCCTAGGAGGATACCAGAGGAAATTCATGGACACTGTCTTCCCTGCTTGCCTGACCCCACTAGGTCCAGGTGCATGTGCTGAGTGGAAGGCACCATACCATGCTGAGACCTGGGAAAAAAATTTCCATCCCCATTTGCCCCAGGATATCCTCCCCGGTCTTTGAATAGAAACAAACCCTCCACAGTTAAGCACTTTCATGGCACAGATGAAGTCAAGCTCTGCATTGCCTCTCTAGTTCTGCACACCAACCAGAGAAATTTTTTCCCTGTTAAGGTTTGTAAAAGTGAGTGCTACAAGCACTTCATGGTAATACACACAGCATTTCCAGTAAATATATATATAGCTAAGCCATTTGCCTTCCCACTATTTTCACTTTAGTCTTTTTCTAGCTTTTTAAAATGGAATTTGAAAGAAAATAGAGGGATATTTTTCCTCTCCTCTTCAATTTAAGTCCTATTTTTTTCTAGTAAAAATTTCTGCAATTAAAATTTAACCAACCTCTTAATGTTTTTGAAGTTCTTCATGAGGAGAGTAGCAATTCTGCTGTTGTAATGTAGTTTAGATAAAGTAGTACATCCCACAAACAAAACAGAATAGTCACCAATGTTAATGCATTGTAACAGATATGACATAGTGATGTCTTTTCCTGAAAATCTGAAAGACCTTTAAAATACCAGCTCACACTTTTCAGCTGTGTTGTCATTAATATTTTGTAAACTGTAGAAAATTACTTGACTAAGGCACATAAAATTTAAGCAAGTTTAAAAATCCAGAGTATCAGTCAAGGGATTTTATTTGATCATGCCTTGCTTAGCTTGAAAATTATTTTCTACTTCAGTGGACTTGGTGGAAGCAAGAGCTTTATGGCACATATCTGTACCTGCATTTTGAATTTCACACTAAACACTGCAATTATATACTGTGATATTAATATTAATAATCTGCTGTCTCCATGGTGAACATGCTTATCTTAAAGTAAACTTTACTAATAAGTGACCTGATAAAGCTCATGTACAGGAGAATAGGCTTTTTAGAGTGTCTGGAGCAGTATGTGATTGAGTGCAGCTGATGGGATTATATCAAAACCAATATAGGCCCAGGAAATCTTCTGCTGGATTTCATTGTTGAAGAAAGCAATGGAACAATGATGAAGTTCAGATGAATGGGGAAACTAAAAGTGTGGGATCCAACCAAATAACCTTTGCAGTTGTAAAGGCAGAGGTGACTCAGAGATATTGTCTGCAGAAATCTGGGCAGGCAATCCGTATTTATTATAATTACTCCAACCTGATGAATGTATTATACAGGGAATTACTTGTCACCATTTCATATTCTGTAGATTCTTTTTGTTAAAAAACCTAGATTTTAGCTGGTTTGTAAAGACTGACAAAAATATTTTTTAAAGTTATGTAAGTACATGATTAGTATTGCTTTTGGCAAAAGAATCTGTAAATGCAGTTCTGCATCCTCCATTACCTTATATGCAACTGGTTTTACCGAAAAAATCTAATTTAGTAAACTCTAGGCAGAAATGGCAGCAAACAACCCTCATAAAATATAAAGAAATCATTTTCCCTCTAAATTATACATTCAAATCACACCACAGTACATAGTGTTCTTGCATGTTTAATGAAAATAAAAATTTCAACAAGTTCCAGATACCACTGGTGAATAAAATCTAAGTATTTTCACATATCCATCTAGTTGGATTCATGAAAGCTATAGACCACATATATAGAGCACCTGTATCTGTACTATTGCTGAATTCAAGGTGATTACAGCACAGACATGTTTTCCAGCCCCTTACATAAAATGCCCACCATATTATATTGGAGATGTCCCTTTGAATAGGGATGCATTGTCTTAAGTGGTCTGAGAGAAGCACAACATTACAAAAACAGCTTTGAGGAATTTTTAGGGAATAATCCAAAGTGGTTTTTGGGGAATAAACCAGGCCAACTAGAGCAGCAACAAATACTCCTTAGCTATCTCCCTAGATGAAAAAGTAAACCACCTCAAGGGTGTATGTATGTACCTGTGGTGGATCCTCTTGCACCCCTCCTGGGAAGTATGGATGCTTGATAACCTCTCTGCAATGCCTGTACATGAACACACCAGCACAGGGAATAAACAGGAATAATTAGAGATCTGTGTGTGGTCACAGTGCCACAACCTCATTGCATTTACAGAGACATGGTGGCGTAGCTCACGGAATGGGAGTGCTGTCACGGATGGCCAGGGACCTCTTAGGTGAGGTCAGCAAGACAAAATGGTGGAGCTACTGCTTCTGTGAGAGCAGTTGGAATGCGTGGAGCACTGCCTAGGGGTGGATGAACAATGAGCCAAGGGTTTATGGCTAAGAATTAAGGGGCAGGCTAACAGGGGTGACGCTGTTGTGGGTGTTTGCTACAGGTCACCTGGTCATGAGAGGAAATTGATAAGACCTCGAGTTTGCCAAGCGAATCAGAGTATTTGCCTGTCTGTGACAAAGTCCTATCAGTGAGGTATCCACACTGCCATGGTTCATTTCGTCATGGAAATTATTCCTTCCAGACGGCATTAAACTCAAAAACACCTTAGTGTTCTGTTAAAATCATTTTGTGCCCTGTGATCCTCCAGGCCTGATCCAAACTCCATGAAGTTAAAAAGATGGATACCTCTAAATGTGAGCTTTGCCATATTTATTGTTAAGGTTCACAGGTATGACAAGGCAGGGCAGACGCTGTAGAGAGGCTAATCTGCAGGAGCAAACAAGAGGGTGTATAATCCAAATTTCTTTTTTTTCTCCTACCCTCATGTAAAATCTCATATTTTGCTCTCTTGTTAGCATATTTGTCCAATCTTCCATGGCTACATTCTGAAATGCACTATAAAAAAAGCATTGCCACAATGATAACAAAAGGCTTATTTTGCAATGATGAAGTTATTTGTCATTCCATGGTGCTATATTGTTTTATACTAATCCTTTTTAATTCCAATACCTTCTCAGTAGTTAGACATTTCATATATTTAGCCTAGAACTCTCAAAAAAATGGAAAAAAGAAAAAGTAACCCTCAGCTTCCTAGAGATCTCCCACAAATTGTCTTTCCAAGATTATCGCATTAGCACTGCAGATTAGCTTGATAGATTGAATATAATGCGCTCTCATTTTAGCTAATGCTGCTTTACTGAAGGGACTAACAAACTTAATTCTATCCAGGCCAGGATTACCTGACAGAGTAACTGAGTACTTTCGTGTGCTTACAGATAGGATGAAACAGATTGACTCATTTCTTTGCTCTCTTTGCATTACTATGTTGGAAATAACTTCTCCCAGGACTTACCCCCCAGGGTTTTCACTGTTGCCTTGAGGCTGCCGTGAGGTCTCACCACCTGGAGGGCCCTGCCAGTCGGGCCCAGCAGCTGAAGGCTCATCAAACAAACAAACAAACATGTTCTAATTACATCTCCAGCCACAGTCCCTCGTTGCCAGCACCTGCCTGGCAGGGGTGCCAGCACGGGGCAGGGTGGCCACTGGCAGGACACCGGGCCAAGAAGTGAAGCACTTCTCCAGGACCTGGTCCAGGCCTCGGGGCCCTTCTCCTCCCCGCTCTGGGCCCAGCTCATGGCTTCTGAGCGCCATGGGGGTTATTTTTGGCTTGTACCTGCTTTGCTGAATGACGGCAACCCCCTTGGGGCCAGGGCCAAGCCACCTCTGAGTCTGTCCTGTCTCTGTCGGACCTTAAGGACAGTGGGCAGCCTCCCAGGCCAGACGTCCTGCGGTTGCTCGGGGCAGTGTTGCACTGCACGGGTAACCTGGCATTTACTCTGCAGCAGACAGTCACAGGTTAGCAGGGAAACACTGAGGCACTGTGACAAGATGCAAGAGCCAAATTCATCTGCGAAACAATAAATAACAAGGCAGTCACAGCATGAGTTGCAGGGCTATAGTTGACCCAGCCTGTAGTAAAGCAGAAACCACTAAGTAACCTTCCTCTAAAAGACAGACTCCAGACCTTCTCATCACTTTAATTATATGGTGGCTACCAACAGTTTAAACAAACAACTCTTTGTGTGTGTGTGTGTGTGTGTGTGTGGTTGGTTTTTGTTTGGGGTTTTGTGTGTGTCTGTGTGCATGCTCATCATTACTATGACCATGCTGTGGAGCCTCATGCATTTCAAAGGCTTTCTCTGCTAATAGAGACTGGAGTGGCCATAGCAAGGCTTCTTTGAAAAATAAATGCTAGCAGTGAAAACCTTCTGTAGCTTGTTGCTAGCTTCAAACATCTCCACAGCGTTAAAATGCAAGAGAGGACATGAAAGAGGAAAGTCAGGCCACAGGAAGAGACTAATGGGAAATCAAATTGCATATCCTAAGAAAGTCCTCTATGTGAGGCTGAGGATACGTGACAAAATGAGTTTCATTCTCAGGGAGTTTAAATTATTAATATCCTTGTAAAGAGGTCACTATAAGGTCTTTTCTACTGTCAAAAATAGTAAAAAACACGTCAAATGCAAGAAAGTACTGGAGAGAAAAATAATGATGGCAATCTAGGTGGGATGGCACAGCACTCTCACAGGGAAGGAAGAAAATTCTTCATTAAGAGCTAAGTCTTATAACACCTAAACCTTATTCTCTGATACCTTTGTCCATGGACTTTAATTTGCTTTACCAAAGGTTTTTTCCTAGGTTCCCCTTATTTAACCAAGGGAGGATCTTAACTAAATTGAACAGCTGAAAATCTTTGAGTAGGTGATCACAGATTTCTTTGTCCGCTTTCACACCTCTGCAGCATGGCTCTTAAAAATTGTGGAGGACCACAGACTCCATCTGATTAATTTGTTTAGGAAGAGCACGAGCAGTACTGGTGTAACCAAAATCACTCCAAGTAACAATAGAAGAGCTTGAAATAATAAGTGTATGTCACAGTTCAGCTTGGCAGCCCTCCACAGAGAATATACGCTAGGCATTAGGTCTAATTGAGCCATTTTAGAAGGAAAGAAAAAAAAAGGAAAAGAAAAGAGCTAACATATGCAATGGCAAAACTAAGAATCTAAATAAATGTTGAAATCTGACTCTGTTGGTCTGTCTTAAAATAGCCTGTCCAACAACACCAATGCAGCTACATTTGAATAACTGTAAGACTGTTTGTATAATCATTTGCATATCTGACAGCAGGAACATCAAGCAGATTTGACCGTGTGACTGTTTTGGAGACTATTCAATGCTCCTATACTTTGGCTGCTCTCCCCTTCTGACATGATCTTTGGGAACTGGGATGTGCAACCTTTGCAAGCAAACCTCGGGCCAGATCAAAACCACACCGGGCACCAGTATGTATCCTGTGTTATACACTCATAATTCAGCTTTGCTCAAAAAGTATTAATGATTTGAGTCAACAGTGTTTATGTCTGATCATGTATTGTCTGTCTTTGCTACTTTTAGTTTCTATCAGATCAGGTAATGCCTTTGTTCCCACAGCCAGGCTGGAAACATGAACTTTCTGTCATGTGGATGGGTTAACTTACCTCCAGGCTGCAGACATGCCTGAGCAAGACTGAAGTTGTGCTTCTCCAGGCTTCAGCATTAATTCAGTATTAATAAATAAAGGATGCCAGGATCACTGACATCTGCAGGCCAGCCTAAAGGACTAAGCATTAGTGAAAGAGTTGTGTTCAACCCTGGGAGGTTGTCTCTGTAAGCAATTGGTTCAACACACATACTTTTCCAAGTGACATTTTGTCCTCGTGAAGTTTGAGGTACTGACAACCACTTTGCCCATCAACAATCCCTGTGTGAGCAGTGCAAATGTGCTGCCCTGGCAGTCTGCCCAAAGCCCATTATGCTGCCATATTTCTTAAGGAGGAGGTGTGGAAGTTTCTACACACTTCATGGTGAGCCTGCAATGGAAACATCGTGGCACAAGGATTGTGAGGCCTGCCCAGAAGCAGAGTGGATGCAGTGGCAGGAAGCCAGGTGCAAGGGGTGCAGGGGGCAATCAAGGAACAGAGCTACAGGAACAGATGGAGGCTAAAAAAAAGGTATGGTTTCCAGCATCTTGTTGCAAACTTCAAAATGGGTAAGACAAAGCCTATCCTAGACTAGCCTGGGCAATGTACAGCTCACGCATGTCAAGTGGTTCTATTTCTTTGCATCAATATGGTAAACCAAAACCAAATATAAGCTTTGCATTTCAGAGTTTTAATCTCTGAGATGCTCTATGTTGATTTTTCCTATTGGAAGAAATTACCTCATCTCCTGTGAGTTTGTCCTCACCAGTCTCCCTTTAAAAAAAGGAGAGAAAGTTCCCATACAGAATTATTTTTCAAGCTTACATATAGAGGCTTATTATTATAATTGAAAATTTCCTGGCACCATTAATAAATATAATAGTTTTTATGTTCTGATTCATGTACACCAATTCATCTTCCTGGAATGCTATGTTGTCGTAGGGAGGTCCCAGGATCAAAGTCCAGCCTGTACAAAGACGTTATCTGATCACCTTCATGCTGCTAGCGACTGAAATAGAAATTTAATACTACAGGAAAAGAATGCAGTAGTTCCTGCTGTAAAACTTCTTTCACAACACTGGCCAACATATATGGCATTTTAAATGCTGGTTAACATGCTAGTTGATTCCAGCTGCTGCAAGTAACCCGATACGTCATGATGAGGAGCAGCTCTGAGAAAAATGTAAATATTGCCAGATGCTGGAAGTCCATATTAGAAGTATTGCACTATCCTTCTTCATCAGCTGTGCTTAGGCATCTTCCTTCTAAGACAAACTTTTTTGTTTTCTTATCCATTTCTAAGTCAGTCCATTGTGGGTTTCTGATTCATTTGTCCAGGAGAATGCTCTGTCTCTCAATTTTGGTGGGCCTTACTTTCAGATTTCTGAAGGTGAAGATGTTACATTTTGTAGGATCTATAAATGTAGCTCATATTGACAGCAATCAATATATTTCCATACAGCAGACTGTTCCGTTAATATTCATGAAAATGTGTATGCATCCCGGCAAAAATGTAGATGGGTTTGGGGTTTTTTGTAAATGTAAATATCCATGTATACCATCAATAGGGTCAGAAGGAAAAAGAATACTTTTGATTAAAAAACAAAAACATGAGAGTGGTCCAGGTCCAAATTGGTATTTTAACCAGGCAATTTCTATTTCCTTCTGCTATCTCCAGTATCTTAAATAACATTTATAAGAACTAAGTAAAAAGAAGCATCTGTATACCAAGCTGTGACCAACACCACCAACGTGGAGAGCAACACGAGAAAAAATAAACCCTAACTTTGATTGTTGTGGGGTTTTCTTTTCAAGAAAGATACTGTATTTTTGATGATTCTGGGAACTAATTTGTTGAGTATATGCATATTCTGCAAGTGAACAGTTCAAATATTAAGTTTGTCTGAGTTCAGTGGCTCAGATTCATCTCACCCATTTCAGTGTCTCGGCATGCTCAATCATCAATAAGGGACAGAGGTATCTTCCTGTTGGCTTATTATCCACTGAAATTTCTTCATTGACTGGAAAGGAAATCAAGGTGAGTACATGCTTTGCTTCATTAGATGCCTCATTTCAGCAAGATGCAGTTAGTACCAGTGAGCTTGCAGTTATACACAGGAGAGCACAATTTGGCACTGCCTGGGTATGGTATCAAACCATAAGAAAGGCATCCAAATTTATTCAGCAGGAAATCCCACAGTACTTAAAATGCTAATTAAATTACGTGTTGAAGTCACATATCTTACCACTACAAGGGAAAGGTGTATAATGTTGTTCTATGAGGACTGCTATGTATAGAAAGCCTTACCTATAGGATTCATTAATTATCATGAGTAACAAATGAGAATAAAAAGCAGTGAATTTTTGTTGCAACATTAAACTTATTGAAGTTATCAGACCACTCACTGCACTGAAAGGCCATGTCTTGCTGCAGCAGCAGTACATTTGGATACAGATCAAACAGCTCTGCAAGTAGCACAGTTAGAAGCTCCAATTTACAAGTCCTAATTCACAGGAAGTCATAATTACAACCAGTCCTTATCAATGATCTGTTTAGTCCTTGCTTAAAATTAAAATAATATTTTATGTACCTGAATAAATTCTAAGAACTGGAGATTACTTGCCTTTTTACTGCCACATGCCTCTTTTATCATTCTAGTCTCCTTAACTTTACATTTTTCACTCATAGCTCTTGTGAGGAGAGCCATAATAATTTATGGCTAAGAAGGGCCTTACATCAGTATTACATCAATATGTTTTCACTCTCTCCCACCTTATCTAGGCACTGAGAGCACAACAGAGCACCTAGAGCCAGGTTCTTATATAACCTTAAGCAGGTGCTCTCTATCACTCTAACTCTTGGAGCACATGAAGATGTCGCGGTGGATCAAACCA
>VZTX01023050.1:0-11455 GCA_013400915.1 Pardalotus punctatus
CCAACTCCCCCAGGACAGAGATACCTCCAACTCCCCTGGGACAGAGATATCGACAGAGATATCTCCAACCCCCCCAGGACAGAGATATCTCCAACCCCCCCAGGACAGAGATATCTCCAACCCCCCCGGGACAGAGATATCTCCAACCCCCGGGCACAGCCCAGGACAGCAGCCCCTGTGCCCCTGCCTGGGCAGGGGGGACTCGAGGGTCTGGGGTTCAACTTTTGGGACTCCTGAATCCTGAGCTGAGCAGGAATTGGTCACCACCCACCATCTCTGCTGTTCTGGGGCTCTGACCAACGTCCGGCGTTTGTGTCACACGACGAATGTAATATCGTGAATAAAAAGTGAATGGTTTCACCTCAAACCCATCTTTCCAGCCTGGAATTCATTTAAAGCCAAGATACCACCCCCGTCCCAAGCTGCACTCAGTTCTTCCAAGAATTTAATATTCTTCAATAACATATGCTTCTCACTCTTCTGAAATGCACCCTGGAGGTCTAAGTTTTATCCCAAATCGGCAGGAAAATTTAGGGATGACTTTTTAATCATATTTTGCAAGACACATAATTGGCACTTGCATAATCTTGCCCAAATAATCTGCTACTTCCTACTAAAGATTTTGTATGCAGTGTTTGTTCCAAGTTGACTTTTCATAGTACTATCACCCAACCCTGAATTTTAAAGCCAGTTTATTCATGTAAGCAGTCTTAAAATACACATTTTAGAGGGGAGAGCTGTCAGGCATGGAGGAGCTGGGTAACAAGCTAAATCAGCAGTACAAATAGGAGCAGCAGAACTACCTGCTTCAACAGTTTAAATAATTGTGTGATGGATGAGGAATAGAAGAGGCACATTTTCCTTAAGAAGCCATGGAAGGCACGAGAAAGAGCGAAAACTGAAATTCTCCACTGATCAGCAGAACCAGTGCAATTTCAGGATCCTCATTCTGCTACTGCTCTGTCCTTCAGCATAACCCAGAGACCATCTGTAAAGCAGAGCAGAAAAATGGATAGAAAAGTTCCAGGCTCATTAAATGCTTGGCCAGAACAGGCAGGAATACCTGTGAGTATTGCAGGGGAAGGACCTGAGCTGGTGACCCCCAGAACACTTCACCAGTTCCAAAAGTCAGAATTTACAATGTGGCCAACCTGGTATTTCAGCAGCAGCAACAAAGAGCCTTCATTTCAAACTAACACACATCTTTTTAAACTCGCAAGGGAGACAATTCAGCATGTTTATGCCCAGATATCTAAAGTAAAAACACATAACCGTGACAAAAATACGTAATTATGATTACATGATCAGCCTAAGTGACTAAACTCAGTGTTAATTTAAATTAAATTCAAGGAGTGGAGGTCACAATGAAGGTTTGCAAAAGTTTGTTAATGTTTCCCAGGGCTGAGTATTGTGTGAAGAGCCTGCTAGGCTGCCAGGATGGAGAGCCAATTTGGATTATTAGGGGTTGATAAAGAGTGACATTTTGTGTTCAGGAAGCATCTGACAGGAGCTGCCATGCACCTTGTCACACTGCAGAGACTACAACTGCTGATAGTGCTGAAAAAAACGGTATTGAAACTGTTCCCAGACACACACATTACAAAAAAAAAAAAAAAATCCACAGTAATGTCTTCAAATCAACAGAAGAACCATGTATTAGTGGGCACAAATTTTCAAGATTTGTATATTTTATTCACTGAAGAAAAAGGTAAAATAGGAACTGCTCACCTACTATGCCCTTTTCACTTTTCTTGGGAATATTATACTAATTTCTTTTCTAGCTCTCATGGAAACAAGCCTTATGTCTTGAAATGACATTTGGCACTGGACAGAAATGCACACATTGAATGAACACAATTATACAAGTGAAATTTGCAACTATTTCAGTTTATAGCTGGCCATCCACAACTGACTGGTCCAATGCTCTGAGATGTGCCACCCCACAGAAACCACACACAACAGCTCAGAAAGCACAGGGTTTGGATTTCAGCCTCTTCATTTCGTCGTAGCTCAGCACAGGGGAGAATTTCCCACATTAGAACACCAAAATCTGATCCCAGGTAATCTGTGAGCCCACCTAGATAACGGGAATGCAGCAGGGTGGGTCTGAGGCTCAAATCTGAGAATTCTCCAGGCGTCTCACGTGGATTTATTTTACCACAGGCTGCTCATGGATTATCCTGAGAACACAAAAGTGTTCCTGAAATAATAATCCACCCTTAGACTGTGGAGCCTGGACACATCAGACAGCCCAGCTCCACATGAGCTTCATCTCTGCCGTTTTCCTGAACTTCCCCACGGAACACAGACTCAAGGAAGGCTCAAGTCTTCTGTGGGCAGGTCCTGTCCATCGTCCCCTTGGCCAAGCTCTGCTCAAATCCCGCTTTTATCTGGACTACAAAGCATTCCCCTCACAAGGAGCACACTGGATTCTCTCCCCTATGTGACAAATACACGAATTTCCATCAGTACCAGCAGGCCTCTAAACTAAGATGTAATCTTATTGCTGCCTTTCAAGCTCTTATTGGCATGCTAGATTTATTCCTACACAAAATCTTTCTTTACTTTTAATATATTGTTTAGTATAGGCTGCTATGAGAGGCTTTTAGAGAATCCAATGTATCTTTCGCTACAGACTATGCAACTTCAATCAGCTCATATTAGAACATGATTGTTATAAGGACGAAAGGAATTAATATGGTAAAGTTCTGTGTACCACATTAACTTAAAGGATATTTGGCAGATGTGTATTTATAGCAGAATTACACAGACATATAAATTCCTTGCACAATGAAATTGTTGCACAATAAAATGCCCGCACGTTCAGTACACTGCTGTTCTATTCCATTTATGTAATGATTTGTAGTTTCTAAAAGTTGTTAGGCATTCTAAAAGCCAATGGGATTACAATCTATCTTAAAATTTACTGCATTCGGTAAAGTAGCAGAGCACTCAGCCTTTGAAGGCATGGACTGCACAGGCTGTTTATTCCACACATCAAGTGTTTCAGGATATTGTAGGGACGGAGATAGAAGGGCTGCAGTAGAACAGACTGCTAAACAGCTCAAATCTTAATTCATTAGCTCCCAAAGTTGTGTTCAGGAGCATACAGAATGAAATAAAGTGAGGGAATGGGGAAAAAAAGAAAGAGTAGAAAGAGAAGAAGGATCTGGCTAAACTGCAGAACAGCCCACTAGCATTCTAAGGCTGTGAGTTATGTGAATGGAAGATGAATGTGAACAAATGGATTTATAAAGTAGATTTTTTAATACATATCATAAAGGCTATTTCATTTCTCTACACTTACATATGCAAAAAGAGGGTAAAAGCAAGTGGAAGAGTTTTAAGGAGAAAATATTGGAAGAAGAAAGGGAAGAGGAAAAGCAGCTTTGTAAAAGATTATTTCCCCTCCATTTACCTGCCAAAATACCATGGATTTTCTCCCCAAGTTTAACAATGATCAAGAAGCCATATTCTTACTTGTACCTGCAGCTTCTCCCGTACATTCCTTGAATCACCAACAGAGGAAGAGAACAAATATATTCACATTGGTGTGTATACCACAAATACCCAAAAATCTAGGTGCAGAAAACCAAATATCCATTCCTAAAATAACTATGAGATTTCTACCCCAAGGCAGCAGAGTTAAATTTCTCCATCGAGGTGGAAGCCTCCGTGAAGGTTTGTGTGTGTGACTGTTGGTGTTGCTTTAACACCTGAACAGCTGCGGGATTTTCCTGCTGGCTTTGGCTTTGGTTTTGCACAGGTTACATGAAAGGTTTGGATATTACCTGCGAGGTAACCCAACAAAACAGCGACCTTGTTGTCCTTTGGATTATGTGAAGCTTGGAGTAATGTGCATTCCAGGTAGATGTGCTTAAAATAGTTTGTTCCATCCTGAAAACTCCTCTGGCAATGACCTTGCACATGGTTCCCCTTCTATCCACACGTCCTGGGTCTGCAGATGGAAGGGGAGGGTTGAGGAGAAAGCAGAGGTGTGTCCAGTCCCAGCCTAATGCCGATTTCAAAGCAACCTGAGAATGTAAATTCTCAGCAAGCAGCTCCCATTTCTTAGAGTCCAAAAAACAAAGGCAGGGAGGCAAGGGACTTACCCAAAGGAACCGAAATCAAGATCTAGAGTGAGAAAACCTACAACTCAGGTGCCCTATTTTTGCCAGAAGAATATCTTTTCTCCCTGAAAATTAATGATGATTAGTTCTAAATGAAACATAGTCTTCACAAGGTGATTTTCCATACCCAGCAGCTATGAACACTAACGAGATCCAATTGATATTAAGAACTCCGCTGGCTTCTGTAATGTGGGCATCTGTGTGTCAGGAACTGAACTGACAGGCCAAATCCTGTTATGTATTTCACTGAGAACACCAGAAGAAATCTTTGTGCAGACAAATGTCTGCTTGGAATCCATGATCTGGCTGGTAAACATCCCCAGACCTCTCAGAATCCAAATAATAAAATTTTAGTGCTTCCCAATGCCAACACCTGAATCCTTTAATAAAAAGCTGCTTCCCAACATGAACTGTATATTGGAGATGTACTTCCAGTGTCAGGAAATGATCCATCATATATTATGTAGCTGAACCAACCAACCTGCACATTCAAAGGCAGCAGCTGTGTAACTCAGACCCTCAGTAAATCTCTGCTTCTGGTGGTGGGGCTTTTTTTGGTGTTTTTGTGGGGTTTTTCTTTCTTTGTATTTTTGTTTTTGCTTTGTTGGGTTTTTTTCTTTTTTGTTTNCTGTTTCTTTTTCTTTGTATTTTTGTTTTTGGGGTTTTTTTGGTTTTTTTTCTTTTTTTGTTTTTGTGGGGTTTTTTTGCTTGTTTGTTTTTTGTTTTGTTTTTTGGTTTTTTTCTTTTTTTATAAAATAGAGATCATATCTCTGTCAGTAACTCCTATGCAGTTGATACCTTCTGGGCCAAAACAGCATGTATTGCTGTTGTTAATTCAGGAAAGAAAATGCAGGAACTGAAGACCAGAAACTTCCAAATTACAGGTACCAGGAGGATCTGGGAGCCTTGCATTATGAGCACTGAGTTTCCTGTACTGGACATGTCAGCTACAGGAATTTTTTTACAGCCATCCCCTATCTCAGATTTTGAGATTCACCATATCAAGCCCCAGACAATTTTCTTTCTCTTGCAGAAAACTGGGCCAAGTTACAGCATCAAGGAACAGTCTGTTCAGCCGCAGAATTCTCTGCATGGCACAGCACCAGCTGTAAGGAGACAGGAACTCTTTTTCCCGCTAGAGAGAGATTTTCTTTTTCTTGCAGCAACAGAAGACCGACTCCCAATACTCAAAAGAAACCACCTTCAAGCAGGAGACAGAGGGAGAAGCCTTTGCCATCAAAGGCAGTTGGGTGGGAGAGGATTCGGGTTCCTCACTAACGCACAGCTCCGCTCCAGTCAAAAGCGACGCAGATGCTTGGAGCAGTTGCCTGCGTGGAAATTTGTCTGAAAGTAATAATTATTTGCCGGCACACTGTTCCTTCTCAGGAGCACACAGAAGCCATGAAAAATGTTTGTATGGATGAAATATGGTAGGTTTTCCACAAGAAAAGTCAGTTTTACCAAACATACACCATGTGCAATGACAAGGACTTTGATTCCTGGGGGTACCCTGCTGAAATTCCGAACACAGGAGACACTTACACACCTTCCAGGAGCAGCAAGCATTAATGAATTGCTCCAGGAATATTGCCACTTAATTGGTAAGTCAGATCTCTTCATCAAGTACTTCGAAACTGCCATAAAAATCAAAGCAAAATCTATTCTTTACCTCTTTCAAAATTATATAAAATTATTATCATGGTGTCTTAGGGGCGAAGAAATTTGATAAAGACCCAGAAGTTCAAGATTTGCCAATGACTGTATCTAGAGATCCAAATAATAAAGTATTTTTCTAACAAATTCCTGGATGATTTGCAGAGAAAAAGTCATGTGAAAACTGCATGCTCAGTTGTCCAGATCATTCTAAAATACACACCAATTTCCACCGTAACAACAAAAAAGAAATCCAGTGAGTCTGGTTCCCTTAGCAACCACTGAAATATTATCTATGTTATTCGCATTAACATTATTTACAGTACCCTCTAACTAAGAGATACCAATTCACAAAGAGCATACACATTCTTCATTACACAACTTGTTAGCTTTGAAAATTCAGTGACGCTTTTCATTTAAGTCCTAACATTCCCATTTAGTTCTTCTCTGCAAAAACAATATCCTGCTGTTTTGTGCCAAACTTCATCTCCTTTTGTTTGCGAGTACACTGTGTTTCACCGTGACTGTCAGCTCAGAGCCACGTCTGACACGAATGAATCTCCTCTGGCCACTCGAACACGCTCTGCACACACGTGTGCTGTCCTCGATCCGCGGAGAGCGCAGATAATTTCAGGCAGATGTTGGCTTGCAAGACTTCTTTACAAGCCAATCTCAGAGGGATGAAAATGCTCCTGACTCCGAGGTGTGTTCCCACGGGATTTGGGGTGCTCCCTCTGCTGTGCCCCTGAAAATGCGAGCCCAATCCGGGGGTGCCACGTCTCCCCAGGGCGCTGCTGCCATCAGGGACATGGAGAAGCAGGAATTACTCCCCTCTGTTTCTGCTGAGGCCGTCCAGAAGAGACCTTTCCCATTTGTGGCTTTCGACATCTGCCACACCATTGCCCCAATATTAAAAATAATGCATTTCATTCCCTGCACCGTTATTTACAGTAGTGAAGGAAGTCACCTTCCTGATTTCTGCACATACCCAAGCAAAAACACACGAACACCAGTCCTGAGGGCGAAGCCCACTAAGTAGTTACTTATCATTAATTGGGGTTAGCAACTGTTTGTGGCTGGACATTCTGAGCAGGAAGTGCTGGAAAGTTTTGAGTTCAGAGGAAAAACATTGATTGCAAGTTCACTTAAAAGAAATGTGTAATTCCCTCCCTGAAGAACCAGAATATTAGATTAAGCAATGTTTGCACTGCCCCACTCTTCAGGTGCCCGAGCAGGGATTCACTGCACAGAAGAATTCCTGCTGGACTTATCATTTCAGAAACAGACAAGTACAAAAATATGGGGAGGAAGAACTGAAGAAAACTTTTTCCTATGTCCAAAACAAAAAGATGCACTAAGACCTGGGTGAAAGTTCAAGGGATGAAATGAAACTCTCAGTTTCCCTAACACTTTTTCCTATTGTTTCCAATTCTCAATTGCACATAACATTTGAATGAAATGTAAAAATACAACTTCAGCAACATGAGCCCACAATGATTATATCCCTTACTGCAAACTGCACACGCATCACAAATAAGAATCAGCATACTGATTCCATTAGTTATCAACAGAACCTTGCTACCAAAAGGGTTATAAACACTGAACTTCGAAAGAGTGAAAAAAACATTATGTTAATCATGTGTTCTTATCGAACAATTAAAATCAGAATCAGGATGACACTAAGATCTAAACCCCCTACACAGGGAACAATTAACCAAAGCTTGAACTGATATACTGTGAGATTCTCTTACCAAGGGTCATTTCAGATGCAGAAAATGTTTTATAAATAGGATGTTAAACTGAGGAAATTTTAAAAAATAGCACAGCTCTTCAAGCATCTTTTACATGAAAAGTGCTTTTTCCTTAATAATTAAAATTTTATTTATAACCAATACAAGATACTTGTGTGATTATATTTGCTGCTTAGCTTCTCCTCCCTATTGATGTGAAAAATGGTTCTCCTTGGTGCACTTTGAAAAGATGAGTTTAAAGAGGCAGGAGGAGACAAAAGCGTTCAACAGCAGATATGTAGGCGTTTGCTGAAACTGGGCCAAGACATAGCAGTGTTCTGATCAAAGGGGTAAGAGTGAGTCTTGTGAGGGAAAAATGGTTTTTAATGAGACTAACAAAGCCCAGCCCTGACCAGGAGGAACCAACAGCCTTGGCTTATCACACCCTGAGCATGGGAGTGAAAAGCAGCTCCCCTTTGCCAAGGTTTTATTCCACGTGAAGAACATTCCCCTTCAGCTCTCCAGAGCAGCTCAGGAAAGCGAATCACTTCACTCCCAAAAAAAATCAAATGGGAAATGGAACATCCTCCGTGTGCTGGCCAGATGGACATCCCACTCTGCACCAAACCTCAGCTCTTCTGGCAGGAAACTCAGGTCAGAACAGCCAGGGAGGGCACGGGCATCATCCCATTGGCAGAATGAGAGCCCATTTCCCGTGAAAGGCGCCACTAGGAATAACTCATTCACCTCCCTCCACAAGAGCCCTGCTACAAGCCAGGCTTCCTTATGCATCCTCTCTCCAAAAATTTATTTCTTATTTTCTCCTTTAACTCTGTTTTGAAGGAAGAGAAAAATTAATCTTCACATTCAGAGAAACTTGGGAAAATGGGCAAATGACATAGGAATGTCAAGTCCCATATTTTAATAACTCTTTAAAATCCTTGTAATCTCCAAAGAGGGAGTTCTCAGTGTTTTTAACCAGTTAGTCCCAAGTCACTAGAAATTAAATGGTTAAGCACCTAAAAAGCCCAAACAAAGAAATACCTACCAAAAAAGCACTCCAGAAAACAATAAGAAAAACATTCCTAAATTCTGTGCACCAGTTTGTAACTAAATGACATTATGAAGTGGAGTTGGCTTACATTTTTTCCAACAGCCCCAGGCTACATAGATGCTTTTACACATAAGTGTTTTCTGCAACCTTATTTACTTCTCCAACAAAAATGCTGATTTCACACCTGACAGAGTGTATTTATAATAATTCAGTGAAAGAAGAATGAAAAGGGAGTCTGTTTAGTTCCTGTTCTCATTTGATTCCCTTCACTGGCACTTAACACATCCTAACACATCCAGTAGTGGGGGGTTTTTTTTGTGTTCTGGCATTTTATTTTTTTCTTTTGCACATTGGCTCTCATCATCATCATATAAATCAGGGGATATCTCAGGATCCCTAAATTCCTACAAATCTTACTGCCATAAAACATGTTGCAAGGTGCACTTCAGTACAACTCTTAAGGAGGTGACAGGAAAAGCAAAGAGAGAGAGAGAGAAAAGGTGTGAACTTAATGTTTTTTAATGCTAATTCTGAATTAAACATAGATAATGTTGGGAAATTGCCTGAATGTCCTCCTCTGTCCTTTAAAAAAAAAATCTGAATTCAAAATAGAAAGAAGAACCTATCGAACTTGCAAGTTTATACAGAGGAAAATTCCAATATCCCTTCCACCTACACAAAATAAGCACATGAACAAATAAAGCTGAAATATTCTAACTCATAAATTTATCTCCAGTTATTTTTTTTAAAAAAGTTATTTTTATTTACTTTGGGGGCAAACATTGGATTGGGTTTTTTTTCTAGGTAACCTCTGCCTTGTAAAAGCTTAGCCCAGATGGATTAGCAGCAGTGTAAATAGTTGTCTCTAGTAAACAATCCCAATCTCGTGTTTCTGCTTCGACTTTTCACCTCGACCCACCTTGTACGCACAGAGCTCACGCCCGCACTACACGAACACGCTGCAGATCTTTCCGCTCCTGCCTTCAGCCTTGTCCTTCAAAGCCAAGCTAAAGGGGCAGATTTACAATCTGAAAAACAAGGTGCTCGAGCACTGACAGCTTTGGTGGAGCAGCCCCAGAAGGCCTGCAATAATTCTGCTCATGCTTTTGCGCAGTTATTGGATATCCTTTCTGGAGAGCGATGCTTGACAAGGGACACAGCTTGTGTTTCCACTCCCTTCAGGAATGTGATTTACGGTGTGCTGGGAACCACAGCAAAGGCAACGTGAGGGTGTTTCTGAGCTCTGCTGTGCTTTTATTTCCAGCAAGCACCCAGGAGATCCTTCCTTCACCTGGTGCGAGCGCTCCGTGACACTGTCGGGGATCTCACAGCAACCCCGGGAACATTGCACGAGTCACAAAGCAACGGGATACGAGAATACGGACAGAGAGGTGCAGAATTGGAATATGAGAATAGGGACAGAAAGGTGCAGAATTCACCTACAGCACGAGTAAAAGCGTTACACATAACCAGAAAGTCCACCTTTTACGTGCTTAGTTCCAACCTGGCTTTAAGAGAAAATTATTTCCGAAATCACAGGTTAGAAAAAAGACGTGACCAAGTAACCAGCTATCCATGGCTATGTATCCCAAAGGATAGAGCGGCCTGAAGGATTTCCACCAAATGGAAATGAAAACCCAACACTTCACACTTCAAATGACCTTTGAATACCAAACCCACAGACCACGAGCACACATTCCTGCGCTGGGGCTCCCAGGCTCTCCCACATCCTGCAGCAGGGATTCATGGATGAGGTGCTGCATAAACACAACCAAAATCACCAGGTAATCACCAAATGGAACTTGGGGGTCAAAAACCACGGACAGGAACCAATCCACACTCCAGGTTTTGTCCAAGGAATGTATTATCGCTGCCTGCCATGCGTGAGTCACTGAACACCACCCGACCCCTCTGCTCACCTGCATTGTTCATTAGAAGTACAAACCGCCCGAACCCAGCGTTTGTCTGCATCGACCAGTAATCAGTACTGCCCATCCAGAGCAGAAATGTAGCAAATGGATTTCCTAGGACTCCTCAATCTTCCTTCTTGAAGTCCACCTTACGTAACTTGAAGGAAAACAGATTGACAAAAGAGAACAGGAAAGGAAATCCCAAAATAACCAGCATGACATAGCCTCACTTTTAAACGTTAACTTCTAATAACTGTGCGCACGATGGCACACATTAATCTTGTTCTTGGAAATCTATTTTTAGGAAACGTGTTTACATCCAGGCTAAAACTCAGTATAAACTTAAGCATGCTGCAACTGAAAAAATTAATTAAAGCAAAAAAAATGGAGTCTCAGAAATACTGCATCAGCCTTTGTAATGAGAGCAAAATGGCTGAAAGATTCTGCGAGCTGTATCTGATCCAGTTTGAATTTATTGGCAGAATCTTACAGGCAAGAGACTAAGCTACTTTAGAATATAGAATTAAATGGTTGGGTTTATTTAATATCCACATAATGCTACTTTGAAAAGAAATCCTTTATTCTATTGCCACTAGAACAAGGGAAATGCAGATTTTTCTCTACTGGCTGTCAAGGGGTTTTTTGCTTTTTTCTTGTGTACATGTGCAGTGTGAAATTCAGCAATTTCATTTCACAGGGTGTCTTTGGCATTAGCCACAGTGTAATGTAACTGGAACTACTGAAGTTCATCTGATTTCACACCTAACCCATGCAGCCTCATGAATTAGACACCACTTCAAGAAAAAGAATCAGAAATTGCCTAACTTTTTCTGGAAACAAAACTCATATTCCTTTGAGATCCCTGATCAAGACAAGCTTGCCAAGGAATCCAGCACGTGCTTACAGTTTGTGATAAAATGTCCACATAGAACCATGAGATTTTCATGGAATTTGACAAATTTCTAGGTCAAGCTTTTG
>VZTX01023052.1:0-27905 GCA_013400915.1 Pardalotus punctatus
GGGGTTTTTACCAGCCAGGTACCTAAGAACAGAATTCCTGTGTAAGCCCCATTTGCAATGAGCACCTCTGAACAGCAGTGGCTGAGTTTGGGGGCAGAGGAAGGACTGGGCAAATTCTCAAGGTCTCCACCAGTGACATTTGTGTCGTTCCTGTGCTAGAAGTTAGTAACTGAGATCCCTATTAAGTCTTTCTCCAACACCTTCCAGCTTAAGTGGTATATTATGTTATTGCCTATGCTGTAAATAACGATGATCATGATAATAATCAAGAGGGCTGTTTAGCAGGGTTGTGCTGTGGTTGTGCATGTACTTCTTAGGTGCATGTGGCTTTTGGGGGTGGTGTTGAACAGGACAGCAAGTCCTCTAGCAATGGGCTGTGGCTGTAACAAGCACGGATCATTAGGAGCAGCAGTCAATAGATCCTTTCTGCCAGAAACCAATGAAAATGTGTTACAAAAATTCAAGCCTCCCAGCCATTTGGAAAAAGCTTCATGCTCCACTCTGTAATGCCAGCAGGAAGGGATGCAGTGTTCCCACACACTCCGCTCCCCCATGTGAATGCACCCACCATCTTACTGGGACTTCAGATGGGTCCAAAGCATCTGAAGCCCAGGAGCACCAGGCTGTGTTTTGATCTGGGGCAGGCTGATGTGTAGTCTGCTCTGGGTGGTATCTGTTGGGGACAACAGGCAGCCAGACAGGAGCAATTTGTGGCTTCTCAGGAACAGTGCCTGCTATTTTGCTACTCCCCTTCCCTTCTGCAGGGAACAGTTGGAAGTGGCTCCTGTTAGGGAGCTTCCTCTGGCTAGCTGGGAGTCGGGAGAGGACACTATGCCCTCAGCCCAGGGCAGAAGACAGCCCACACTCTGCTGTGGGTATCTTTTACCTTCCAGGGCTCACAGATGAGGACATTAACAGCACAGTCCTTTTGGCCTGGCCTGGGTCAAGAGCCTTTCCAGACGCTTGCCTGGAAAGCCCTCTTTCCCTTGGCACCAGCGCATCAGACCAGACATGAAGCCATGTGGTGGCTCTGAGATGAGTTCAGTGTTCTGCCTTGGCTGTAGGGTCAACATCCATTTGAGGTGGCTACAGCCCACATGCCACCTTCAAGCTAGCCAGGCATCCTCAGCTTGGCCAGTGATGTCATTCTTCTGTGTAATTTTTCTGGGCCAGCAAGCTTGGGACTTCTGCTAAGAGGTGATCTTCTCCTGAGTTGTGGGGAGAAGCCACCCACCTCCTGCTTCCCACTGTCCTTCATCTGGGGACACCATGAGTAGGGCCCTCCTGCCCGTTCCCTGTGCCCACAGAGATACAGCTCTGCCTCTGCAGACAGCTGCCAGGCTGGCAGGCGGATGGGAGTAGGTGGGAAGGGGCTGTGTGGCAGGCCAGAACCTGACAGAGAGGGAGGAGGAACTCCAGCCTCTCCCTGAATTTCAGACACAAGTAGGGCTCATTTGGGGAAACTGGGTGTTGCTTCTGCTAGCATCTCCTCAGGCATGGAGGCACAGTGCTGCCAATGCTGCTTGTCATGAGCCAGCCCCAGGGCAGACAGAGGTTAATGAATGAGCTGGTGGGTGCAGGTGGGCAGGCAGGTACAGGAGCTCTGGAGGTGCTGACGTGAGTGTATGGTACTGGCTGCAGTGGGCAGCTGCAGGTTGATGTGGATGGGCCAGCCAGGAAGAGAAGGGAGGTGGGGCTGCATGGGTGCTGCATGCCCCGGCTCTGCCTTTTCCATCTCCTCTTGGCACCAGGAAGGTCCCTCACCAGCTGCTCAGAGTTTGTCAAGAGTTTCTGTGTCAGAGACCTCTGCCCTTCAGTTTGTCAAAATTGGCTTGTTAGAAGAAGCAGCTGCATCAGCCTTGTTGCTGAAGGAAATTAGGCTATAAAAAACATTAGAGGGTGGAGGAAAGGGATCCCTTCAAGGAGTTATCACTGGGATATTAAAACCCAAACTAGACACTACTGCTGAGTCACAGATGAAGGAGTCCCATCACTGCCATCCCTAGTTGTATGACATCCCAAGCATATGTTCCCACTTGAGGGGAAACGCATGCATGCCAGGGAGAGTGAAGGGGGTCAGTTCCAGGTGCTTTTTCAGCCCTGCAGAAAGCACTGGAATTGGGTTGGGAGCTGAGCAGCTTTTAGCGCACATCAGTTGTCTGCAAGACCACAGGGCTCCTGTGGCTCCCATCTCCCCTTGGCTGAAAGGGCTCCACATTAGTCCCCAGCTCACTCTGGCTTGCTGGCAGCTTGCAGGGAGAGGAAGGACGACAAGGTGCTTGCAGTAGGTAAAGCTGCTGACCACGCGAGCACGCTGAGCTGCTGCAAACACCTATTGCACGGCAAGTCCTGGGGACTGGACACCCAGTGCTGTTTTTCTGACTGAGTCCTTGCTGCCTTGTGCCCTTCATTTGTTATTTGTTTTTATTTGTTAGGATTTCCCTAAGAAGCTGTGCCTCACTTACTTGTTATTGCAGAGGTAATGAGCTGTGCCCCTCTTGTGTTACTGGGGGGTTGCCAGCATCAGTGTGAAACCTCCCTCCCCTTGTAACTGTAGGGCAGCCCAGAGAGTGCCTTCTCCAGCCCCAAACGTGGGTGCCAGAGGGGATTCCTGGGACAGAGCACAGCGTGTTTCATTGCCATGGAAGGGCATAATCACTGCAGATGCCTCTTTTCTTCTTTTGGACCTTGAGTTGCCACAATATCTTTTGAGGCAAAGGATGCACTTCAGCTGCACCTTTTATTGTTTCATTCTCTGGGGAGTAATTCCCAATTTACTCAATCTCTTCTCTATCCCATCTGTCATCCTCTTAGAATAGAGGAGCCCTGATTTGTGCAGGCAGTTGAGTCGTGCAGCAAGGAATAAAACCCCAGGAATGAGCATCCTGGGGTAAAATGGCAAAATGGTCCCATCCTGGGGAGCCGTGTGAGTCCTGGGGATGGTTAGCCGGTTATGTATATTGCTCTGGGCCCTTTGGAGGATGTCAAGTTGGAGATGCTGATCCAGTGCTGTTCTTGTGGAAACAGAAAAAACAAAGGGCCATTTCAATAAATAAGTGGCCATGAGAAGCTTCCCATTTTTTGCTGGGAGAGTGCAAGTTCACCTTGGCAAGGAGGAATAGGAGACTGGTACCTGTGGCTGGCCTGGGCAACCAGTGACCTGCCTGTCTGCTCAGTAACCTCCAATCCCCCCAGCTGAGGTGTGTGTGACAGTCTGGCGCTGCCATCTGCCACTGAGCATCTCGTCTGTCCCCCCTGCTGGGCATCCTCAGGCATCCCTGGGCAGCAGTGGCATCCTCTTCACCTTTCTCCCTCCTGGTGCTGCATCTGGGCTCCAGAAAGCGGTCAGTCTGCAGGGAGAATCCTGTTTGCCTTGTTGGGGGCGTATATCTGCTTTTATTTTAATCCTGAGCCTTTTTCCCTTCTGTAGGAGGGGATGAGCTGGGTTCACTGGCATAGGAGTTGCAAGAGATGCTGTTCAGGGACAGATTTCAGCTGTTCTGATGCTTTTCTTTCTGCCGCAGTGAGTTGCCTCATGGTCACTTGCTGGTCCCAGCACAGACTTGTCATCGGCGCCGGACTGCTGGGACCCAGGGGACAGGAGACCGGGAACCTCAGGAGCTTTAAACTGTATTCAAATTTAGTCAAGAAATAACCCTTTTTCACTCTGATGGTTGTACTAAATGTCACAAGTCATCTAAGTTTAGACTGTCACCAGTTTGCTCCTATATATAACTGCACAGGTCTCCTGACTGCATCCTGCCAGCAGAGGTTATGCTGGGGTTCTACAGGAAGATGAGAGCTGTGAACAGAACCTAAACATGGTCCCCCTTTGCTGACAGTACCATCAGTGGCAGTCAGGCAGCTTTGCTTGGCAGTGTTACCCTTGGCTTTGCTGGCTGTTTGGTGTGTGCCAGCAGATGGGAACTGGTTTGGTCCCATGAGTGGGGTTGCAAGCTGAGGACCCTGGAGATCACAGCACTTGTCAGCCACATCTTTGGTATCCCTGCTGAAGTGCCTACCAAGCCACAGGGTGGCTGTGCAGTGTGATTGACCTTGGCTTTGGAATTGTCTCATCTTCAAGCATTCCTGGCTTTTGCTCTTGCTTTCTCAAGGCAGGATGAAGTATGAATTCATCACTTAATCCTCTCAGCGTGGATAAAGAGGGGCTGCTCTGCCTCATTTATGTGTCATCTGGCCCTTTCTGGAGGTAGAATAACCTTCACACTGGTCTTTTTCCACAAAAACAATGATGGCCCTTATATGTAGAAACCATCCTAGACCTCTGACTTCCCCATGCCTTCAGACACCTTCCTGTCCTGAGCTCAGAGGTCACACAACAACCTTGTGAAGTCCCACACAGTGGGATAAAGCCATGGCTGTAGGCAGCAGCTGGGAAAGGGATTTCTTTGGTTATTTGCTTTCATCCTGCCTGCTTGCAAAGATCTCCTCTGGGGTTAGGGAGGAGGCTCACTGTGCAAAAGCAAGCCCCACTCAGCTCATGGAGACCTGACAGTTTGGTACCCCTTCCCTTCCAGAACGGGAGTCCCGAGAGCATGAGGAGCCGACCACATCGGAGATGACAGAGGAGACCTACCCACCCAAGGCCTACCGGCCCAAGCATGGGCGCCTCTCCGAGCTCAAGGCTGAAGCCCTGAAGAAGGACCGCCGGAAGAAGCTAACCCTAGCCAAGTTCGTGGGCATGGCTGAGAACACGGCTCACCCTCGTGTTGTCATCCCTGAGCTCCGGCAGGAGTTTGAGCTGGTGGGTGCCTTCATCTTCCCTCCATGGGGCTCCCATGGGGAGGTGACTGTAGGAGGGCTTTTACCCCTGGGAAATGGGTACCAGGTGAGGGGGACCTACAGGCTTTTGCAGCTGGAATGTTCTGTGAGGTTCTCCCCTTCTCACACTTGATCTCCCCGCATGCAGGGCCCATGCCGCAGGCACATGGAGGCATCCCTGCAGGAGCTAAAGAGCAGCCAGCGGATGGTCCCCCGCGCTGTCCACCTCCCCAACTGCGACCGCAAGGGCTTCTACAAGAGGAAGCAGGTAAAATGTTCCCCACCCAGGAAGGCTTTTCTCTGCCACTGCCCTGAGTGGGAAGGAGGGAGGTTTTTCCTCTGCTGGGTTGGTGGGGATGTTGCTGAAAGCATCTCCAGACACATTTGGTGGTGGGTGGCCTTGCTGATGTCTCCAAGTGCTACCTGGACTGACGCAAACATGCTGAAGGAGCTGGTGAGGGAGGGGGAAAAGTCAGAGAACCCTGGGCTGGAGTAGCAGCAGGGATGGGGATGTGCTGAAAGCAGAGCAGGAGCCAGATCCTACCTAGGGCATTGCATTGCTGCTGTGAAAGGGGCAAGGCCTGATCCCCAGGGAGGGAATCCCACAGCATCTGGTGGCCAGCTCCTGATTTCTGTCTTTGGGTGTCTCCTCAGTGCAAGCCCTCCCGAGGCCGGAAGCGTGGGTTGTGTTGGTGTGTGGACAAGTACGGCATGAAGCTGCCGGGGACTGACTACCTGAGCGGAGACCTGCAGTGCCACGCATTCGACAGCAGCAATGTGGAGTGAAGCCGCATCCCCTCCCTCTGCCCCATCACTATCTACCCAGACTCCCTTCCACCCTCCCCTCCACACCTCCCCACGCCCCAGGACTCCGATTCCTTTCATCTCATGTAAGACAAAAAAAGAAAGAAAAAGAAAAAAGAGAAAGGAAGGAAAATGAAAAGAAAACCCAGAAAGGGAAAGAAAGAAAGAAGTAAGGAAAGGAAAAGTAAAAAGAGAGAAAAGAAAGAAAAAAGAGAAAAGAAAAAAGAAAATTAAAAAAGAGAGACAAAAAGAGAAAAGTAAAGAAAAAGAAAGAAAAAAGAAAAGAGAAGAGAGAAAAATAAACCCTGAAGAAACTGAGGACTCGGAATCTACAACAGCCTTTTGACAACAAGGACTCAGCAAGGAAAGGATAGAGCCAGAGACAAACCAGCCATGGCCACTCAGCCATCCTGCACCTCTCCCCAACACAGCCTGCACCCCTCTGCCACAAGCAGAGGCCACCCTGATGTAGGAAGCTCTCCAAATTGGTGATTTTCCAGTGAGGGTTTTGAGCAGGTTAATTTTTTATTTTTATATTTTCCTCGTGTTAGCTAGTTGATTTCTGAAGGGTCTTGAGAGAAAATCTTGTGGCCACCAGCATTCCCCTTGCAGTCCTGTGGAGTGTCCTTCCCATGTTGCTGGGACTCTCTTGCTTTGATTTGATTTCCATCTCAAATGACTGCCCCCAATCCAGGCAGATTTCAACAAGGGAGGAGGCGTGGGACTGTCAGCTTTGTGTCTGGAGATGAGTTGGGGAGGGAAACACAGATTCTGCAACGGCACAAATACCCCCAGAAAATATCTGTGGACTTTAAAAAAAACCATCCAAAAAGGAAATACATTCTTCCCTGTCCAGTTCGTCTTGAATGGAAGGTCAGAAATCTTCATGGACAAGCAGGACTCTGACCATTGTCCATCCAGGTGTGAAAACATTCATCACCTGCATGCATGTGTACGAGTGTGTGTGGGTGCATTGATGTGGCTTTTCCTCCTTTCAACACTTCACCTTGAAACCTGAAATCTGGAGGTTTCAATGTAATATGTAATCAGGGGGATATGCTCCCCCTCCCAAAAACAAATAATAACCTGCTGGATTAAGCACAGGAGCAGAATTATGGAGGAACATTGGTGCCTGTGGAATCAGGGCCCCATCAACGCTGAGGGCTGCATCACTGTCCAGACTGAAGTATCCCTACATGGGGACAGGGGAATCAGGGCCAAAACTCTTCACCACCCTTTGCTACCACAAAGACGACCAACTATGGAGATTTTTTTAATTTTTTTTTTTTTCACAGCCAAAAATGTGGTTTGCTCCAGGGGAAAAAAAATAACCCAAACCTCCACTTTGTTTTGTCGTGGTTTTTTGTTAAAGCTGGTTTATAGCTTTCCCCGTGGGTAGGAAAACACCGGTCTCCATCCTTTTGCATTGAGGATACTGCTCATGTTGCCACGGCTGATTCCTACCACCCTGCAGTAAGATCCTGTGATGGGCCCTTGCCTTTAACCTGGGACCCAGCTCCTTGTTGAGTGACAGCAGCCACCACACCATGGAGACCCACTGCCTCAGGCATGCTGGGACAGCCCTCAGCTGCCTTCCTGACTCATTTGTTGTTTTTTATGTTTGCATTTGATTTTGGGACTGTTGCCTCTTGCTTATCCTTGACAAGGGTCTCCACGATGTTGGTGCTGGGAGGAGATCCTGCAGCGAAGGGGAGAAAAGAAAGGGAGCTATGGGGTCCGGGTGCTGTGGTGGGCAAACACAGCCGCTGGGAACCACATCCTACTGCCATGGCTGGAGCTGGCAGCTGGCACTGGCCAAAGGACACAGCTGATCTCAGGGGGAAGGTTCCTGCACACCCAGATCCCCTTTGAGCTTCCTGGACCTGGGCAGAGAAAAATGGAGGTCCACAGCACCATCAGGACCCCACCAGTGGGGATGGAACAAGGGGGATTCAGCACTAATGGGTTCTCGTGAAGGCTTCTTGCCATCACAGGTTGGGAGCCCTCATAGCCTCCCATGAGATGACATCACTGCCCTAAGGTGGTCCCCCACCAGGACACTTACCCTGATGGAGTGCAGGACTGGACAGCTGCAGTTATTTCCCTCCAAGTGACAGTGGGGCAAGTTTTGTGGACGGACTTCCATGGAAACCCAGCAGAACACATTTCAACCTGGGGGCAGAGCACCTTCCCATGCTGAAAAGGAGTGTGCCACCAAATGTAGATCCGCTTCCAAAAAAGCCTGTTGGAGCAGGGTAACCCCTGTGTTGCTGGACGGGAGCATGGTGGGTGCTGAGAGAGGGACCCCTCCAAGCTCTGCAAGGGCTGATGGAGCGGGGTTGATTTAACCAGAGTGGTGGGTTAATGCTTGGTTGCAAGTGGGGTGAAGAATGGGGTGAAGACAGCAGGAGGAGGAGGAACTTGTGCTAACCCCAAGGGCCATTGGTCACCATTGTTGACACTGTCCGCTTGCTGATCCCTGTGCAAAACCTCCTGACTATTATAGGCCAGTACCACCTTTCCCAGGACCCTTCCTTCCTTCTTTTTTCCTCTTTCTTGCTTTTTTGTTTGTTTGTTTTGTTGTTTAATTTCCCAAAACTTGAAAGCCTTTGGCTGCAGAGAAAGGAGACGTGCCCCCCAGGATGGGATGGGAGCAGGCAGAGGACAGCAGACCCCCACGGACCTTGCCTTTTGGGGAGGGATGCTTTTGCAGAGTGCCAGTTAGCTCACAGGGCCCCATGGTGGTGTAACAATGAGGCCACCACAGACACTGGGAAGGTGACACAGTGCAATTCTCTGTCTTTTCTCTACAAAGCAGGGCTACTTGGCCCTAGGGGAGCCCAGAGTACCAAAATCCATCCCACACAGCGTCCCTCACCACTGCACATCCCATGCTGTAATAGCATTGCCTGCCCTGTCCCCACGAACCTGGGAGGAGGATGATGGACATTTGGGTTGCCCCACCCTTGCCCCCTAGATCACCTTGGCTCCCAGGATGAGGCACCAAGCGACCCCTCAGCTGCCCACTCCCTCAAGGATTGCCAGCAGGACGAGTATGTTTGCAGGCTGCACTAATATTTAGGACTGGGGTTGGAGCCTGGGTTGGAGCCTGGGTCAGGCTGGGAATGAGAGTGACTTTGGGCGGAGTTGGTCACTCTTAGGTGGCAGTGAGGAGGTGCTCCCATTCTCAGCACCCAGCAGCACCACTTTGCATTTAGGGTGAGAGAACCAAAAGGGGCAGATTTGGAAGCTGGGGAGGGTTGAGGCACACCAGGAGATGCTGGCAATTTGTGCATCAGCGGGTTGTGAGGCTCAGGGGTCTCTGGCTATGGCATTTGCACCGAGCCCTCGCTGATATCTAGGATGCAAGCTGGGAAGGAGAGGACAAGGATGGCTCAGGACAGCCCTTCCACCACATCTGCCCGGGGAGCGGCGCTCAGTGGCTGGGCTACCCCTTGTCTGTACTGAAGTGGACTTCGAAAACCACTAGTACAAGAGCATTTTGCACTATTTCTCCGCTCTCTCCCCCCTTCCCTTTTTCTCCACCTTCCCCATGAAAATTCATTTTTGCTGTTGGTTTGGTTTTCTTTTTTTTTCCTTTTTTTTTTCTTTCTGTTGTTGATTTTCCTTCCCCCCAAATGGAGCATTGTATATTTAAAGAACTGTCAGTTCACCTCGCTTCCAGACTGCTGTCCTGGCCCTGGCTAGGAGCCCTGCCTGCTGTGGCCCCCTCCCCAGCCCCACCAGCCCCCACCACTGCCACCGGGACAGACGTCACCGCACACGTTACCCACCGTTGTAACACAGTTGTTAAAACACACCAGATTCCGAGTTTCCTGCCTGGTTTTTATCTTTAAGCAATACTCACTACACATTTTACGGTAGCTTTTTATAGCTTTACATACATACGGTAGCTCTGTTGTTTTGTTTTGGTTTCGTTGTTTTGGTTCTTTTTTCCAGTAAACAAGAAATACTCATAATCTTACTGGTGGGAAAATAAAAAGCAGTTTGTGAAAAACTGACAATGGAAGAAGAGCTTAATGCTCTGTTTAGCATTTTGTACTTAAAAAAAAATCTCACATTTTATTAAAAAGTGAAGATTGCTGTATACTATTTATTCAACTTATAATTTATGTTACTCTTTGATCTTTGTCTTTTCTCATGACAAAGCATTTATTTAATAAAGTTATGCATTCAGTTAGCTTGTGCCTGACCCTCGTGGAGCATCTGTATGCTGGGGCCTGCCAGTGAGCTGCTCCAGCCCCAAGCATCCCATGGCCGCCTGTGTTGGGTCTCTTGGGGAGCTCAGCCAGCTCCACAGGGGTGCTCAGGGAGGTACAGGGCATGGGGTAAAATGGTGGCAATGCTTTAGGGGAAGCTTTTGATACTGGAGCAATCTGCTAGGTGAGTAATGAAAGTTGTAAGTTTAACTTTACAGCTTCCTGAAAGCAGAGCTACAATTTTTATTTTTGTTTTTTTTTAGAATTTTCTTTGCATGGATGTGGCAGTGGGGCACAGCACACACATTCCACGAGCTTACCAGGGTAAAGTACCTGGCAACCAGTGACATTCAGCCCCTAAATGCTATCTCAGTGAGCTCCACAGCTTGGAATCAGACATGCTATTTGAGCCTCAGACCTCTTGGGGCCACTGGAAGATTTGCCTCAGTGTCCCACTGTGCAGGAGCATCCGTGGAGCTGCCCAGCTCAGCCAGGCCGTTGTCCTCAAACCCTTTGTGGTAGCTCTTGGTGGCTCAGCGCCCTGCCCTCCCCAGTGCTGGATCTCACCCTGCCCCACCGCCCGGGCAGCCATCGCCCTTCATTCTCCCACTCACCCCTTGATCTCCCTCCTCCTGTGCCCCTCATCCCCTCCAGCAACCTACTAGCATCACCCCGTGTGCCCACAGCAGGGTGGGAGGTAAAATCATCCCCTTTGCCCCTGCACTGAGGACCGCGGGTTGCCAGGGCTGTGCTAACACGCATCCCATGCCCATTTTGTAGCACATGGGGCTGGCACAGCCACCCTGTCCCCTCATGGACACCCTGTCCCGCACGGACACCCCGCACGGACACCCCGCACGGACACCCCGCACGGCTGGGCCCGACCCCCCCGGGCAGCACTCGGTGCCGCAGCCGCCGCTAGGCGGCGCCACGCCCCGCCCGCCTTGCCCTCAGGGCCCGGCCGGCCGGGCAGGGACCGTCGCTGCCGCTTCCAGCCGCAAATTGCCCTGAAATTGGGCTTTCCAGCCAAAAGGTTAGTGCTGTGCACCCCGCCTCCAGCTACGGAGGACAGCTGGAGCTACTTATACACGCGTATACGTGTAGAAGTAGCTATAGCTGCACACAGATACGGTCATACATTCTTACGCTAACGATGTCCTTTATATTAAATATCATTGTTTGCATTATACTATTGCACAGGTTTTTATGATATAGCAAAATACTAGGAAGAAGTTCTTCACTGTGAGGGTGGTGAGGCATTGGAACACGTTGCCCAGAGAAGTTGTGGCTACCCCAGCCGGGAGGTTCAAAGTCAGATCGGATGGGGCTTGGAGCAGCCTGGTCTAGAGAAAGGTGTTACAGCTCATGTTTATTCCCCTCCAGCCCTTGAACGGGAGGGTGGCCTCAGGCACTGCTGGGCTCTGGGCTTGGGCATCTGTGTGACTTCCAGCCCTCTCTGGGCAGCACCTGGCTTGGAGCCTCCTTGTCCTTGGCCTCCCCCGCCACGCCATCACCTTAGCCACCTTCAGCTCCTCCCCCCGCCTCGAGGCACGAAACAGGATATTAATTTTGCTCCTTTTCCCATGTTCTTCAGGTCATATCCCACCCCCAGTCGTGCCTGTCCTCTTTCCCCTCCCCTGCAGCCCCATGCACTCACTGCCTACCATGTCCCCACACAGGTTCCTGGTGCTCCTCACTACCTCACGATGTGTCAGTCCCAAACTCCTGGCACAGGGTAGAAGACAGAAGTGGAAGTTCATTGGTTTTGCCTCCCTTTGGGGAGTCCAGAGGGTACCACAGCCACCTCGATGCTGGGGCCAGCACAGGGCCTCTCCTTCAATGCTGCAATTTTAATTAAATGTAGTGCAGGGGGTATTATTGTTATTATTATTATTGTTGTTGTTGTTATTATTAGCCTCCCTGTGATGCCAAAACACTGCTGTCACCCCCTCTGTCTGGCAGCACTTTTCACCCTGGGAGAAGGTGCAGGACCTCTCTTCCACAGTCCCATGAGTGGAGCAGCTCAGCCAAACTGTGGTCGCACACAGACCCCGTACCTCCATGCACCTTCCCAAGAGATTCACAAGGTCCCATGGGTGTAGCAGGAATATAGCCAGACAAAGGATGAGTGACATCAGTTCCTCCCTGTTCACACAACTGGGGCCAGTAACAACAAAAAGCTCAACTCCCATTACTGCCTGTCAGGCATGGACAAAGGAAGAACAGGGACAAATTTGCATGTGATGCATCAGGCAAAGAAACATGTCCTGTTAGCACTGTGAAGGGGAAAGTTAACAGTTTTCCGGCATCCTATTTAATTTCAACTTTATGTAGCTCAGCTTTTTCAAAAGAGAAAAAGGCAGACACATAAGAAAACTTGCCTATTCCTAAACAAAATAAAGTACAAACTGCAGATGAGAGCCAGCATGTGCAAGTTTTATATGAAAAAGCAGAACACTCTCAGATGTTAACAGAAAACAGGTAGCATAATTTTTACAGTTACTTGGTTTTGCATGGAGGTGTGTTTTCTTCTTCTTTCATGTGCTCCCATTCATACACATCCACATATGCCCATCCCCGACTTTCCAAAGGGGGTTCTTCCCCTGTCTCCTCCACTGTCATGTCCAAACCCCTGTGAGGTCACAAGGGCCTTAATTTACAGAGCCCACCTGTGCCCTTCACACTTTGAACCTGAAATGTGGGTTCAAGAAGGGGGACAAGAAACAACAAACCATTTAAGGGAAGCCCAAGAATTTTACTGTAAGGAGAGGATTTTTGCAATTGCTCTAAAAAGGATATCCATATTAAAAAAAAATAAAAGGAAGAAAATAATAAACTCTCCTTGCTTAGGCAATGGGGAAGTTATTTATTCTCAGCATCAGTGGATTCTGTACAGAAAGAAATCAACAGGTGAATTAACAGCAGAGACACATCTCTCCTCAGCATGTCCAGCACAAAATCTCTCAGAGCACCTGGAATCACTTAGATTTCATCTATACAAATGTGTATGTGGGCAAAGGACTGTGTGTGTGTGTGTGTGAGGGCCTTTACAAAGCAAGATATATACTGTAATTTACTTACAAAAAGAAAAAGTTATGTGCTGAATAACAGATGCTCACTTCAGTCCCAAGCAAAAATGGAGGGACAAGGGCAGCTGCTTGGGAACGCAGGTTTTAGATTTTTTTTTTCCTATCTAGAAATAAAGAGAAAATGAATGAAAGAGAGATATTCCCTGGCTTGTTATCCTAAATCTACACAGGCATCCTTCCACCCAGCCTCAGCAAGTTCATTTTAGCTCCCTCGGCATAAGCTGATCCTAAGAAATACTGTGCAAAAGCCCTTCAAATCCCCTGGAAAAACAAGCATTTAGCTTTGCCATCACCCAAAGGCCCCATGTTCCCGGACCAGTGGCTGAAGCCAGGTCCCTGTGCAGTTGGCTGTGTCCCAGCACCAGGAAAGGAAGCACCCAGGAGTGTTGTTAGGGAGCAGGGTGACAGCAGTCCCATCTTTAGCCCTTTCCCTCACTGCTGCCTCCTTGAGGAACACATCCCAGCTGTGGTGTTAAGTTCCAGCTGGGAAGCTAGGGGCTTTCTTCCTTCCTTCCCTCCCTCTCACACTTCGTCCCATGCCAGGACTGATGGCTGGGCTGGGGCACAGGGGACTGGCAGGACACAAGAGGCAGGTGACAGTATTTACAGTCTTTGGTCTCGGGGAAGAGAGAAAAAGAGGGGAAAAGGCTGGGCTCTTTCATTTTTTTTACCCTCTCCCAACCATAGCAAGGGTTTTTGTCCCCCAGGAGGGGTCAGGGAGCACATGGCACTCTGTGCTGGAGGGTGCAGAAAGATGCCGCGAAGCAGCAGGGAGGGCAGGGCTGCAGGGCGAGGAGCAAAGAAGACCAGTTCTCTGGTTTATGTTGGGTGAAAGACTAAGAAAGCAGTCCCTTCTCCTTGCAAACCCCCCACTGCCTTTCCCCTCCCATAATCCCTCCCCAGGAACCAGGCAGCTGAGGAAGGAAGACAACACACAGGACCCAACCCCAGTCTCTTCCAGAGCCTAAAGAGACACGCTGAAACCCATGTAAAATCCAGCACTGGGGCCACAGTGAGCCACCTCCAGCCGGCAGGATCACATCTGTCTACTGGCTCCGCAGGGCATGTGCTCCCCGGTCCTCCTGCTCATGGGCTGTGTAGAAGAGGTGGCACTCAGGGTCCCCGCGGATGGTGGGTGCACCCTGGATCATCTTCCCGTGGATGGGGTCCACACACCAGCACTCACCACGCTGCCCATTCACCGACATCTTACACTGTGTGGAGACAGGACAGGTGTCAGAATGAAGAGAGGGACAAAACAACCCACTTCCCAGGTTAGCCAGCCCACAGCCCCAACACTGGCAGAGCTGGGGTTTCTCTGGTGATCCGGCACTAGTTTGGATTTAGGCAAGATCCATGGGATGCTGCACTCAAACTCCCCAGGGCCTATGCTAAACCAGCAGTGTTACTCCAGCAGTTCAGGCTGCAGGGGCTGAACCTCTTTCCCCAGGGTCTGTGCCAGGGACCAAGAAGCCAATTTTAATGAACCAGAAGGACAGCTGTCCCTGAAATGCATCCCCCTTTGCCAGCTCTGGATGAAAGCATCCAAAGAGACAAAAATCCCTTGGGAAAGAGGGGTGAGACAGACTGACAGAGGAGCTGTGTAAGATTCTTCTCAAATGCAGATTAGGCTAAACAAACATCAGATCAAGGCCCCCACAGCCAGACCAAACAGAGATTCACTCATCCCAGAACAGAGGTAGGGACCATGGTGCATATGGACCTGGACTCTGTCCTCCCAGTCTTGTTAGTGAAAAGTTTCTTGGCCTAATGGTCATTGTCCTCCTCCGGCCCTGAAGAGCTGCATGCACTTTGAGCCCGATGTTCATCCCTCCATCCCCAGCAGATACATATCTGAACAGGGTGTAGTGGGAGATGCAGAGGTTACTCCAAGAAAGCCAGTGCAGGCTGACTTGCTCCCCAGGCACAAGGAGCAGCAGAGACTGTTTTTTCTTCTGTAGCACACAAAGCATCACTGCAGTGTCTGGGCTCAATCCCCAGACATGGCTCATCTTACAGGCAATTTGCCAGCTCTGCTTCATCCAACCCTTCCAAAAGTACTCATGCTAGGGGACCCAGCCAGCCCATGGGGCTCTTCAGGGGGAGATGGAGGGTAAGGGCCCAAGTGGGACAGAGACAGGAGAAGGGACAGAGAGAGATTATCTCAGAGCATCCTATTCTATTTAATGTTTCTGATCAAGGGGTAGAAGTAGCCTGAAGTAAAAGGCCTAGCCATGAAAACAGCATGGGTCCCCTCCAAAGGCTCAGCTATAAGGGATCCTCATATCCAGGTACTAATCACAGGTGACTAGTCAACCCTCCACCAGCTGACATTTTGCTGTTTTTTCTCACATTTTTTCCCCATTCCTCAGCCACTGACACCTGGTGGTTTTGCACAGATGAAGCCAAGAAGTCAGAATTCAGACCCACAAGTTGTCTGAGTCTTTCTGGGTCCCATAAATACCTTCAGAAACCTGCTGCTAATCCCCACCTTGCCTGGAAGGAATCCCTCCTGGAGCTGTGGGACCAGCCTTGACTTGTAGATGAAAACCAGTAAAGTGCAGTAGAAACTTTCCTGACCCCCAGAAGTGCTTTCTGCTTTGTCTGCAAGACTGGCCAGCATTCAGTCCCTCTCTGCTTTTCTTCTGCAGCAGGGCCCAGACAGGACAAGACCTGATTCCAAGTTCATGAAAATAGACCTGAACATATAAGCAACTCTTGTGGGGAATAACTAAACCAATTCTCCATCTCCGGGCTGCCCACAGCCATGTGTGGATGTGGATTTCATCTCCACTTCAAACCTGTGGCACCAGATGCACCTCGGGGTAATTAAATCTGTCCATGCCATGTGCAGTATTTGCTGTGGAGGGTATCAGTCCAGCCCTGAACTGTGCATGTTCTGTGTCTGCACATGGTGGGGACAGTGAGCCAAGGGCTGCTGCTGTGAGCACAGATGCCCCAGAGCTCCTGCTCTCCCCACTTACCTGTTTGAGATTGTACAAGCCATGCTTGTCACAGTTGGGGATGTGAAGGGAGTAGAGGTGCTCCAGGGGCCCTCGCTCATCTGGCAGCCGCATGGTGGATATGCGTTCCAGGACCTGATCCAGCTCCTGCTGACAAGGGGTCTGAAAGCAACCCAAAAAGCAGAAAAAAGAACAAATCAGGACAATGGTACCATTCAGCATCAACACTGTAGACAATGGGAACACCAGCAGGGATGAACACCTGTGTGCACTTCCTTAAAACACAGGTTTGCCACTGGGTCCTGCTGCAGACTTCACCTGCAGGCACCCAAAATCAGAGTGCTACACAGACATGCACATATCTCTCATGTACTTGACGTGGCCAAGAGCCAACATAATACCACATCCCAAGTCGATACAGAGAGGAGGAGAAACCTCAAAGAGGCTACCATGGGTCCCATGGTGATGACCTGAAGCAGGGCTAGTCTGGACAGACCAGGAGGGTTTCAATAAGCATAGCCCAGACCCCACACCTGTGATGCAGTTTTGGCCCAGAAATGCAACTCAAAAGCATGTAAGACTCCATAAGAGTGGAAAGGAAAACCTGGGAATGAGAGTATCCAAAGTCAGGCTCTGAAGGCATCCCTCTTGCTCCACAGCGGCTCCCAGACAGGGCTTCCAGCCAAGGCAGTCTGGTTGAAATGTGCCTGATGCGAGCCAAACTGAGTCCACACCTCTACTTTTGCAGTGGGTGAGGATTTTGTGCAAAGGAGAGCAACAGTGTGTGAGCTCTCAAAGTTGATGGTGCCTGCATCTTCTTTTAAACCTGTTTTGCCTACTACTCCTTGGAAGGCATAAGGACTCTCTTTTAAAGACCTTTTCTGTCCCTGCACTCCCCATACATTAATACTCTGTATGTTTACAGAAATGTATATTGTGGACCCTTTGGGGTGGGTTTCCATCCCGATCCCATCTAGTTGCTTTGATCAAGCTTCCCACTAGAGGGAAGCCACGGCCAAGAACTGCATAGTAGAGACAGGGACAGGCAAGGAGAGGAGGACTTTAAGCACTCTCCCTGTTATAACACAGTCACGCAGCCCATCCTCGGGGCTTGCAGGCCCCCTTAACCTGGCCTGTGGCTGCCCTGTAGCAGGCAGGCCTGCTTCTTCCCCCTCAAATCCCCTTGGGCCAGGCCAGCTTAGGGAAAAAGGGTGTGAGAAAACCAGTCCATGGGCAAAGAGCATGCCTGCACCCCTGTAGAGACGGGTGTTGAGCCAGCAGAAGCTCCCCTTCCCCAGCTCTGCCCTCAGGAGGCGAAGCTGCGATGGAAATAATGCCCCCTGACCAGCACATCAAAGTTCATCAGATGGTATGTTTGGCTCCAGCGTCAAGCCAAAAATGTTTGCTTTTCCTCTTCTCCCCTCTTTCTTATTTCAATTTATTTTTTCTGGTTTTAAGAAAGTTCATTGCAGATGCCACTAAGGCTTTGCATTCAGCATTTCCCAGTGAGCCCACAGCTGGCCCCCTTAGCTCCCCACAGCCCTGCCCTCTCACCCTGCCCGTCGAGAGCCGTGACTTTTTGGAGTCCTCGTGGTTGTGATGGGCCTTGCTGACTTTACCCATCTGCCGCTGCTGCTCGTTCACCTTCTCCCTCATCACTGCCAGCTCCTTCATGCCTGTCTTCATGGGCTTCCTCCCTCCAGCTCCACTCAGGATCCCCACAGTGCCATCCACGTGGTTCTCAGCAAGAATGCTCTCGGACCGGTCATCACCATTATCTGCAGGAGACAGGGCAGACAAGGAAAGCGTCCAGCTCAGTCAGGCGCTGCCTCACGTGTTCATCCCACCCTGGATCATTTTCAGAATTGGCTGGTTACCAAGCCATAAAATATTTGCATGCAAAAATTTTAAATTGCATTAGCCCTTTCATCTGGAAGGTGAGAATAGATCCTTTCATTCTGGAGTTATTACCACTCTAAAAGACAGTTTAGAAAGCAGGGGAAATCACGGCTGGAGAAGTTCTTTCTGGCTTTTCTTTGACCTTCTAAATTGCTTCCCAAGAATGCAATTTTCCCATCAGAAGTCCAGCTGGATTAGAGATGCCAAGTGTACTTCAGCTCCAAAACTTAAAACCACAGTGATTAGTAACAATACCTTGAGTCCATCTATCATCCCCCAGAGTATGTCCAGGAATACTTACTCAATATTCAGTGCTAAAATAAATTCTCAGGCCTGCTTTCAAAAATACCTTGCCTCTATTTTGTGGCCACCCTAACATCCTTTGGAGATCCTGCCGTTTCAGTGATCATCATCCTTGCCATACTGTCTTTCCCACTGTTTGTCATACACTGTGTTACTCATTTAGCTTCTACCTACTTCTGCATTTGGCCACTTCTGCTGACAGTGGAACAGTCACAATTCCACCACTGCTGAAAGCCACAAGATCCCCAGCTAGGTTCAGCCATTTCAAAATCAGTTAGCAGAAATCTGGGGATTTCTGGACTTTTTCCATCTCTTCTGCTTTGCACTTCATGCATTTTCCCAATTCACCAGGAATTTCTGAGAGCCAACCTTACCAAAGAAGGACATTATCGTCACAATACTGCAGACACCAGTCTTTTTGGACTTTGCAGTGGCAATGAGGACAGATCTCAATTCCTCCTGTTTGCTCCAAATGCACAGAAGGTGACAGCTGATCCCTCCTTGTTGCCTGCCCTGATCTGGCTGAGCAAGCACATCTAATACTATAGTTGAATCTAATATTGAAGCTAACCCGGCATTAAGCTGGGACTTCAAGCAAGACCTCCAGAGGTCCCTTCCAGCCCAAATTAGGATTGAACCCACACATGCACATCACCTCTCAGTGCAATAACCCAGGCCAGGCTTTGTGTATCTCTGTATGTATCTCTCTGTATAAGACTTCTTCAGGAGCTCTATAGGTACCACACCAGGGGACAGACCAGGCTGTTCTTTCTGGTGGTGGTGACAAACAGAAGTGTCTTCTAGTATTGCCAAGGAAGAACTGTAGCATCCAATGTCCCAGCACCAGCATTCTCTCTGGCACCTCCAATTTCAGCTTTCCAGCATTATGGAACTCAGGCACTTATCTAGAGGTAAAGAAATCCCATCAAACTGTGCATGATCCAGGGCAAGCAATGCTTTAGCTCACGTAACAGTGTTTAATTTATGGATCTCTCCTGTTTCTCAGAGGACCAAACATACAGAGCATTTACAGATGTTAACAGTTCCTTTTTTCAGAATCTGCATCATGATGTTTTGTCAGAGCATAGTCCTACTATCATGACAGAGTGAAAAATCATAATAGCAAGTGTTTTATTTCTGCCACAGCTTTCTAAGCTCTTTTTGGCTATTAAAACCCCAAGCTCACAACGGAGAAGCTGTGAGAAGAGTTTTGTCTGAACTTAGTCAGCCAACATGCAGCTGCCTGATGCCAAGATGGCCCAGGTGGGCTGGATCAAAGAGCCATCCAGCCCGGCCTGCCATTCATGAGAGACCATGAGCAACTGCTTGGGAGCAGAAGGACCATTCCCAGTCTGTGCTGCAGACCTGCAGTAAAAGCACTTTCATGGCTGAAGACTGCATCTGACCCATGGGATTTAACAGCCACCAGAAGACCCATCCCTCAATGGATTTGTCCAGTATCTTTTTGAACTTCCTCACAATTTCCAGAAACACTAAATGCATTTGATCAGCAGGTTTTTAGCTGCTTAGGTAGCAACTGAAAAGCAAACATGGGGCAAAACCAATCTGGCAAAGTCCATTTCTTTCCTCAATTCTGGTTCCAGATGAGAACTAAGACCCGGGTTGATAGCCAGATGGGCAAGCTCAAAGTCTAGGCTGCTGTCTGGTGATTGCCATCTGGCCATCATCCTAGGAGTCAGACAAGCAATATTTTGAGCAGGAATATTCAGTTTATACGCCAGTCTCCCCGTTAATTAGAAACACATAGTAAGAAGAGAGAAGGCCATGAAGCCGCCTTTAGAGAGGATCAAATAAAAAAGCACCATGAAGAGATGGGCAAAGCTGGCCAGGCCCTGATCCTCAACAGGCCGCTTAGGAGAATTTTAGCCTTCTGACTTCTTTTGTGCTCCTCTCTTTGGTGTCTCACCAAGTTGTCAACAACAGCAGAACAAGGGCAGCAGCAGGGCAGCTTCTCAGACACACTGCAGTCCCCTGGTTCATTCAGAAAAAGATGGTACGAACTGACAGAAAAGCAGCAAACTGGAAGTGGTGCCTTCCCCCATCCATTCTCACTCCTTCCTCCCTCCAACCAAAATATATAGACATCTGCCCAAATAAGCACTGTGCTAGTAAATGCAGGCAAGCTGGTAAGCTTCTTGTCGGCTGATTCATTCACAAAACCTGCTTCTGATAATATTTTCGCTCATTTTTCTCAGTTTCCAATGCTAACAAATATCTGCCCAAAGAAAACCACTGATGGGAGCGGAGTGTGCAGGCCAATGCGCATGAACACACCCAGGGACAAGAGAGATTGGTCTTGGCTCCCCAGGCACCATCATAGGAGCAAGACTGGACCAGAGGCCAGGAAGGTCTAGCTGTTATTGACTGTAAGCTCTCTCCAAGGCCGAGTCAGCCATGGTGAGCCATGCCTTTCACCCTGCTGCCAAGCTGGACTGGTCCACCTGGGGCTAATGCCAGAGCCCCATCACAGCTTTTCCCTCTCCCAAATCTGGTGCCGCTCTTAGGAGAATCTATCCTGACTTGGAGCTTCCAGGTATGGTTTAATCACAGGGAAAGGGAGATGAGACAGAAGAGGTTAGCCCCATGTGCAACGCACCAGCGTTTCTTTCAGGACAAGCTGCACGCACATGAGGAGCCTGAGCACCAGGTGTGATGGACCACATCTGAAAGAGCAAAAGGGCTGGGGAGCAACAAGAAGAGTGGAGAGATGAAGACTCAAGGTCAGGAGAGCACAGAGCATGCCACAAGCCAAACAACCCCTCTTACAGCCAGATAATGCTTTTTAATGCCACCTAAAAGCTGCAAGTCATGCTTGTTTATGACTATCTGTGAACTAATGAAGTCACCTACCCACCCCTACCAGCATGGGATGGGCAGGTATGCAATAGCCTCAAGATACACAGCCCTAATCTGTCTGTCTTCCTGGCCAACACCTTTTGCTGACCAATTTCAATTCACACTATATCTGTAAGGGACTGGTGCCAAACTCCAAAACAATTGTTTTATAGTTCTTTCCTATGGCATGTGGAAAACGTCTCCTGTGTTATTTTGGATCAAAAGGTAGAGAGCTTTGTGCAGGGTGGGACAAGTGTGGCAGGAATCTATGCAGATAGCTGAAGTTCTCCTGAATGCTGATGTAGAGTCCATGAAACACCTCTCTCCTTGCCAAGAAAACAATTTCTTTATGGCCTTTTTCAAGGAAAATTCCCATTGGCTTCAATGGGGCGAGGACTTGGCTGAGGAAAAAGCCTGTTCAAATGGCCATCAGTTAACGTCTGTACAGAGCTGCACTGTCTCGCCAACATTTTCAAAAGTGACTACCAATTTCCAGTGCTAAAATTTTCGGGAATCTGGTCTGAGACCTCTAGGCACCTCTGCTGAGACAGCTGAGAAACACAGGGGCTGAAAAACAACCTGTCACTTCCAGAGCTATGAGAAAAAAAGTACCACACAAAAAAAAGCAGCTGCCTCAGGTTAAAAATATATTTTTATCCCTTTGAAGAGCCCTGAAGCATATCTGGGCTGCAGGACAGGATGGAGCCAGTAGCACTCACTTAGCACGGGAGGGCCAGGCTGTATCACAGAGCGCACACACCGTGCCAAGGACTGCAGCTGCCCTCGCCAGTGCTACTCCTGCTCTCTCTGCACTTGCTTTCCTTCATCGACAGTTTGCCCCGAGGGTTTCATGTGCATTTGTTATCTACCCAGGGTGTTTGTACAGTGTTTAAATGCTGATTAAGGTCCCAGACCCACAGAAAGTTTCACCCAAGTGGCCTTCAATACCCTGCCTGAAACCCCACTAACAGGGAGTCCTGGCTGTGTCCTGGGCTGCATGGGCATACACCTCCCTCCCACAGCAATCATAGCCTCTGTTGGCCAGCACCTTCTTTCTGAAGATATCTAAGGGCTTTGCAGTTCATTAATTACCCTGAAGACAGAAAGATGTCCATCCTAGATTGCACATGGTTAAAGAAAAAAAAAAAAAAAACGCACAGAAATAGTTGAGAGTGCTGCCCAAAGCCATGCAGGGAATATATAGGTAAATCCAGAAGCCCAAGTCCTGGCCTGGCACTGCACCATGCAGAGTGAGCACACTTGGGGCTGCAGGAATGCAGCATCTATGAAGAGGTTTTACACCCTGAGCAGTGCCATCCACTTTATCTAGGTTTGGGGGGTTTTTTGTCTCCCACTCTTTTTGCTTTTCGTGTCTGCAAGTTCTACCATTTCAGGATAATTTAAATGCCTGTTCTTTTTGCTTGCCACGTTTTATTTTAAGGAGCAGAGCTGCCTGTCCCAGGCTGCCAGGAAGCCAGAGCTTGTCCTGTGCAGCCTGAGAGCAGACAGAGCCTTTAAGCCTGACCTTTCCTATGCACAACTGCCCCAGCAGAAAAATTACTTGTAGGAAGGTGGGGAAGGAGCAGACAACCCCCAAACACAGCCCTGATGACCTCTGTCTCATCAGTCTGCAAAGTACTTCTAGAAAGGTCCTGGGCAAAGGTTCCTGTGCAACAGCTCTATTGTGTGTGTTACGACCTGGAGCTCAGAAACCTCAGGAAAACTTTGCCAATAACGAATATATTGGCATTGCAATTTCCTCACAGCAGGAGCTGTCAAGAATAAAACCACCCCACTCCCGCCCCCAGCCAGGACCTCTGGCCCACACCCTACCCCAAAAAGGACCCAGGGTTTGCTGATTAGCACTGCCAACCTGTAAAGCACTGAGCCATGGCACAGCATCCATCCATGCTCAGTCGGCAGCAGAGGGAAAATGTGGGAGCACTGGTATATGGGCTGGCCCCAAGCATCATCAAACCAGTCTGGATGCAGCTGTCCGGAGGCAGATGAAACCAAAGCACCCACGCAAATTTCACTCTTCACTTTGCACAAAAAGTGCAACTGGAAATGCCACAGAGAGAGCATGAGCAATGGGCTATGTAGGAGAGGAGACAATGGGAGTGGGGCACACATCAGAGAAGAAGCATCCACTGCCCTGGAACAACATGTTTCACAGTCACCAACCGTGGATGCTCAGGGGAAGGTCAGAAGAAAAGATAATTATACAGCAATTCCTCCCCAGCGCTCCTCATGGCCATCAGCAGTTCAGGAACCAAAGGTATTTCATCTAGACTGGGTTTAACAGGCATTGACAGACCTAAACAGGGAAAAGCTCTGCATTACCCCTTCTGGATTCAAGTATAGGAACACCGCCATATTACTTCCGGTCTCCTCTCCTCAGCCAGCAGCCTGTTCTGCTAAGCCTCATCCAGTTCTGCACAGGGAACATGTCATGTTTGAGCTGTTGATTTGGTTGCAAAGGACTTAAAAGCCCAGAGGTGTCTGTGCCACCCACGTTTTGGGAGGACTGGCTTGAAGACAAGTCATCCCAATCTCTCAGAAACACAGGCTCCCATGATACACTGATCACTTCAGAGCATCTCTCTATCTGCTAAAGAGCTCCCAGGACCCTCTGCCTGCCTGCACTCCCAGGGTTATTTCATCACGCCAACTTGCTTAGTACAGCAATGAATTGCACACCACAGCCAGAAAATTCCTGAATTGGTCTCTGAGAGCTTGTTTTACCTCTGTGATAAGCTGTCCACAAAGTACTCTGAGATCTCCTCGGGCCAAAAGCCCTAGGGCTCTGCAAACACCTTTTTTTTTTTTTTTTTTTTTGCCTTGAGATCTTTTCAGCCCATCTCTACCAGCAGGGAAGGCAGGACTGGGGAGGGAACGGCATGTTCCGGCCAGGGGTTGCTTAGCAAGCTCTTCTCCCTGCCCTGAGCAGCTGGCACCGAGGGGTGATCCAAGGGGCACCCAGTGCTTTCCTTTGACTCAGGCATCCTACAGGAAATGCTTTATGCTCCTCCAAAGTGCCAGGGACGCTGACTCAGGGCAGCACAGCTTTCAGCAGCCTGCTTTGCTCTCTTTTCTCTGCCTATTCCTGGTGGCTGGAGACCTCAACTTTCCCTCCTCCATCCACCTAGGTCCACAGCCAGAGGAAAACCTCTTACCACTGCACAGTCCCCTGTAGCACACCTGTGTGTACTTCTGTACACAAAGTCCTCCAGCACCAAGGGAGAAGCAATACTGACATGGAGTTGATGTCAGGTGAGGAAAGGAGAGGGACCAAGATGTCCCTTCCCCCAGGCTCTACTTCCTACAGTCTTATTTTCTTTTTTTTTAACCATGTTTGTAGACTGGTTTCCCAAGGATACAGGACTTGTGCAATTACACAGCCTACCTCTGTGTTTCTGCATGTGCGTATGTTTGTATGACTGCCTGTCTCCCTGTAAGTTCTCCTCCCCCTCCCAATATATCTACAAACACATCAGCAAATGCCAACTGCATCTCAAACAGGAACACAATTCACAAAAACAGTAAGTTTCCACCCTTTCATGGAAATGTGCAACCAGGCTGAAGAGAGACAAAATAGCAGGGTTTGGTGTGTTAGCTTTCTTTCCAAATGATTTGACTGATGGGCCAGGTAGCACATTACCAGTCCACTCTGTACAGACCCAGCAGAAACCACCGCTCGGGAAGGTCTGTTCCAGCCTCCTCCTGTCAGCAGTGCGCCTGCACGTGTTGTTTGCGACGTCCTGCTCCCTCCCGCACCAGCTGTTCACTGTGTGCCAAGAATGGTAAGTGAAAATGCTGTTGAGGACCCTCAAAAATGCAGGGGAATGCTCCAAATTCCTTCATTTACCAAGCTTCCGCTTACAATCCTGCTTTTCTTTCACCACTTCTCCTGAGCATGGACCTGCTGCACATCCCAGTGTGCACCTACAGCAGAGACACTCTGGACTCACCCAAAAGCTGAGGCTGAGGAGCCAGAGGGTGTAATCTCATAGCTGATGACAGTTTTTTTGTGCATGTACTTAACCTCAACATGTGTGAAGGCAGCATGCTCAGGGACCTTAATGTGTCTGGAAGGTTTTGCTGAGTGAGGCTCTCTGAGCTCCCTACCACCATAAAAGCATTCCCCCTTGTTAGTGAACCGTATCTCAGCCTTTTCAACACAGTTCTACAATTAGCCCTCTGCAAAGCTCCAACCTTCTCAGCAGAACCAAATGAATTAACTTGAAAACACTTCCAAGCTTAAATTAATTGTACTGCAGCTTCCCAATTTGACATTGACCCTGTCTGTAAAATCCCCTGAGTAGCTACTACTTAGTCATTAGGGGCTTCTGCCTGAATGAAACAAGCCATTAATCTTACCAGGACAAGTCTCTGCTCTCCTTCCCCTGTCACTCACAAGCATCTGTGTGGTTTTCACACACCCCAAAAAGCCTGAACCAACTTCTAGTATAAGATCAGTGCCTAAATCCTTGGTTCCTATGAATTTCCAGAATAAAACCAAACCACATATCCACCTTATTCATTTCCTATAGGTTTAACTGCTGTGCTTCAATTACCTGCATTTCCCCAACGGAAACATGGGCTCATCTCTAAACCCAAATCCAAAGCCATCCAGGCTTTTGTATCCCACAGTCCAGACTATGCGAGCACAGAAGACCTTTCCTTACCACAGCCTCCATGAGGGTGCCTGCATGTTCGCTACTATCTGCATGATCTCTGTTTGGCATTGGGCTGCTGCAGCTCTCTTTCCTGCAGGAGAGCTAGAGGCTGCCAGAATTACAGGAGCTGTGAATCTCAACAAGGCTGATTCCCAGGTATGGTACTCTACAGCCTGCCAGGAAGGGCTGATGAAGGACTTATGATCTGATGGACACAATTGCAAACAAGAAACTCTTCACAATCACACTAAACATTTCTGCCTCCCTCACACATTTTGGGAAAAATTACAGTATACAGAACCTTCTCCTATTTTTAAATTATTACCTTTCTAGGTGGAGGCAGAAACAAGCAAACACCATGCTCACTGGAGACAGACTGCCAAAGATCAGTTGGAACCTGCACAAATGAAAGATGTGAGGAAGTGCTCACATCTGTCCATGTCTCTTGGATAGGGTGCTTTAGCCAAACATAAGACATCTGACTTCAAGCAGAGGTGGCTGAGGGAAATTTTGTGCATTCTATCATATAAGAAGCTAAGGGAGATAGTCTAGGGTTTTTTCTAACAATGCCCTCTGCCTGTTCTGGCTCCTCAAGGATGGACAAAAGCTCACCAGAAGGGTGTCCTCTGGCTCTGGAAGCCCAACTGCAATTCACAGATTTGTGAGTAACCATTTGGTGCCTGTTCACAACCCCTATCAGGATCAATGGCTGGTGGGGAAGTGGCTTTGGACACAGCATGGGAAGGCAGTGTGCATCACAGACAGAAGTCTGACCCTCCACCCCCAAGAAAGGCGGAAAAGCCTCAAAACCCAACCAAAAAACAAAAAACCCCAAAAAACAAACAAACAAAAGAAACCCCTACAAAAACAACCCCACAAAAAAACCCCAAAAACAACAACAACCCACAAGTAAAGCAAAAAACACTTAGAACTCAAAAAGGTGCTTCACCCTGCCTGTGAGAGCCATCTCTCACCTTTTTCTGGTATTGCTCTCCTCCCTTCTGAGCCACATTGGCTTCTCCAGTTATTATGTATACAAATGGAATGAACTTCAGTCATTTCTATTACTAGTTTTTAAGTAACATCTCACTTTCCCAAAGTCAATTTTCCACACAGTAGCTCAGGCCAGGGCTCCCATCACCACCCATCCAAATCTCATTGCGCATTTCCTCAAAGTTTGCCTTTTCCAAAACACAGTTATTACAGTAATTCCTTCCTACCTTCTCAGAAACTCAGCCAGAGCCCAACAGGCACTACTACCAAGTGTCACCTCAAGGTCTTCTGGACCCATTGTCCCCATGCAGCCCCTGAGCCATACACCAGCCCTCAAAGCCAACCCTGTTTGCTTTTTCCCCAGAAACCTGCATTCCCCAGGGTCAAAGCACAGGTGCCTCCAAATAAAACCAGGGCACTGAAGTGTAGGTAGAAAGAGGGAGTACCTGCTGCAATTTTGTTAAGTCTTTTACCCACCAGCATCTCCCAGCTGCCTCCAGCACTCACGGTTATTATCCTTCCCCCCTCATGAGGGCTATTACATAGTTGCCATATCCCACATTTAAGCCACAAGTTGAGCTGTTCCCAGATTGTGTTTTTTTCTCATTTGACATCCAAGCTAAGCAACATCGCAATTGTTTCAGGTTATGTCAAAACTCTTTGTTTATCTGTTCTTGGGGCAACATTTCACTCAGTTTTGCAGTCATTTTGCTCAATTTCTTTAACCCTTGCTCTATCCTTCTCCCAGCTAGAGGCAGAGCTGAATTTGAACCCTTGTGTTCAAGTACTCCATGTGAAGGGACTGAACCTGTCTTGCACATGTATTTGTTATGCACATTTACTATTTATCTTAGTATGTGCACTTACTGAAACAAGGCAACTGCCATTCTCTAAGCATAAAGTCTTTACTGTCATAACACTGCTGCTGAAATAACCAGGAACTTTGACAAAATTAAGACTTTGCAGATTCATCCTGCTGCTGACTGGCACATGCACACATGAACACAATGAAGGGTTCACACTCATGGACACTCTACCAGAAGGCAGCAATTTGATCCATAATAACTGTTTGTGGCATACGAGGGCCATGCACATGCAAGTAATACAAATTACCTTTACGGTCCCTCAGTGACTTCCAATCTCCAGAGCCTACAGCATGGCCACATCTATGACACTTGGCCTTCAGAAGGGGAAGTTTCCTCCCCACAGGTGGGAGAGAAGCAGTGCCAGGCAGCCTGCTGCTTCACTCTGATGTCGTTGCTTTGGTCTCTTGACTTTATAGAAAAAAAGGGCTGGATCTTATTTTGCTTGAAAATT
>VZTX01023052.1:45228-70850 GCA_013400915.1 Pardalotus punctatus
AAAAAAAACCACACCACACCCAAAAGCAGACTCAGTTGCAAGATGCAACTGATTTTCTATCAGTAGAGAAGAGCTGGTGGAACTAACCAAACAGGTGACATTGGAGATAGATTTCCCCAAGCTGGTAAGACAAGAATTTGCTCAAAATGGCAAATATTCTCATTCCCTTTTGCTAGAGACAATTCTTCATTCATGGAAACAATGTAAGAGATGCTCATTGGTGGGGAAGGAAGATATGAAAAACATCTTCTCTAAACCACTAACACTTATGTAAGCATCAGTAAAGAGGAATTGGTGAAATAAAGAAGGGAAAACTGAAAAAAGTCCCAACAGTAAGATATACTTAAGTTACTGAATGTCATGAGTGTCAGTTCCCAGAAGCAGGGAAACCCCATATCTAAAATTATAGGATTCAAATCTGGAACCACCCAGCTCAGGAAGGGTCCTGTCCCCTACATCTCCCAGCTGCCATGGCAGGGTCAAGCTTTTTCCAAATGTGAAATCTAATTCTGCAATAATCTCTTCTGACCCTTCTTGGAACAAGCAATAGGAAAAAAGGAAATGCCCTTAAGTTGTAGTAGGGGAGGTTTAGATTGGATATTAGGAAAGATTTCTTCAGGGAAAGGGTTATCAAACATTGGAATGGACTGCCCAGGGAAGTGGTGGCATCACCACTGAAGATGTTTAAAAGGCACGTAGATGTGGCAGTTAGGGACATGATTTAGTGGTGAATTTAGCAGTGCTGGGTTTACAGTTAAACTCAATGATCTCAAGGGTCTTTTCCAACCTAAATGATTCTGTGATTTTGGTGCAGAAAGTTTCCCAAAAAGAGCCAGGCACCTCAGGAACAGTATTACCAAAGAGGGCATTTTGGCCCTTAAGCACCCAGACAGATACCCTGATGTTTAATATTCCAGCTGAACCCATACTGCAGCCTTCCTCTCCAAGTGGGCACTAACAGGGCCTTTCCTCCTCTATCTGGCCAGTGGTTTTCACCAAACTTCGAAGAAGAAAATCATTGGTCAGACCTCTGCACCACCCCACCAGCAGGGAGTTGGTCAATGGATCCAAAAACTAGTGGGAAAGAGAAAACCTTTATAGAAAGCAGACTAAAATTCATTCTGTCCTGTGGGATCTTTAGGAGCCAAGCCCACTGGCTTTGGAGCTCCCTCCTTGAATTCCACATATTTTACACTATTTGCTTAAAACCAGATCCCCAAGTCCGGGCCAAGCCCTCCTAATCCATGAGCTTTGAGGCCAGGACTGCAGCCCACTCCGCAAGTTCCTCCTCTCTTCTGGGCAGCCCCAGCTTCTCCTCTTTCCTGAACACCACTCCCACAACTGCTCATTACCTATTTTTCTCCTTCACCTCAGTTCCCCTTCTTCCCTCTTCTTGCTTCCCACATGAACATTATGAGCTCTAACTCCCCACCTAGCTAATCCCAGGTGCCATTTTTTTCAGGGGAGCCTGGCTATCTACCATGGGCTCCAGGACCAGGCATAAAGACCAGAGAAAAGGACAGGGTGGCAGGTTGGGTAGTTCGTAGGCTGCTGCTTATTGGAAGGGTGGGATGGCACTGATCCCTTTTTCCCTATTTGGGGACAGTGATGTGTGAAAGGGGTTCAGGATTGCCTCCTTCTCCAGCCCTTTGTTTGGCATAAGCACTTTGGCAGCTCAGTGCTTCACACCTGCTCAGGATGGCTCTGAGCACCCACACTGCTACCAGGAGATGTTGCCCCACCTGCTCCCACACCAGCCCACTCCAGCCAGTGCTCACGTGGCAGAACCAAGCCCTCTGCATCCTCCTGTCCAGCTGGGCTGGGGCGTGAGCAGTGAATCCCATGCCTGCCCCCCAGCTGGGGAGCAGCTGTGCTGCACAAGAGCTGACTCAGGCATGAGCAACACCAGCACAAGGGCATCGCCTGCCCTTGGCATCCAGGGCCAGACAGCCAGCAGCCTCAGCCCAGAACACGCTCTGCCCTGGTGAATCACACACCAACCCCGGCAAGTCCTTTCAAGACCCATCAGTCACCAGAGGGGAAAAAAAATTACATGCACACAAAGTAATTAGAGGTGTAACCCTCTCCCCTCCCTCTGTGCAGGCTTAATGCTCCCTTTGTCCAGGCATGTTTGCCTTGCTAAGTCATGCTTCAGGACAACTTTCTTGACAGAAAACAAAGGTTAATTAATATTTTTTAAAAAAGAAGAAAGAGACAAAAAGCCACACAGAAACCCCTCATTAAAATGGCCACCCTCTCAGCACAGCTCTTTACTCACACTGGTCCTTCTTGGAAACAGAGCACTGACCCATGGCAGTGACCCCTGCAAAAAAGCCAAACTGCACACAACCAGCTCAGGGCTGTCTCCAGTGATGGAGGGGTGGGAAACCAGCCAGCAGAGCAGATCAGAGACACAGCAATGTGTCGGCTGTAATCCACCTCACTCACAGAAATCCCAGCCCCACTGACCGTTTGCCTCCAGCTAAATCAAAACCTTCTCCTGGCAGCTCTGTGGCACACATCCTATGACCTGCTATAACTCTGCTACCCCCTGCACCAGCAGCTCTGAGGAGTGCTTTACAGAGGAACGGTTACCAACCCCACAGATACAGATACTCTGCTCCTATCCCTCCTCACCTAAGCAGCTGAAACCACAACAAAGTCACTTCCAATTTATCACCTGCATTATCAAATGCTTCACCTCCATAATGGAAGTGCCTCATTACAGCACAGACATGACAGCAGGTAGAACTCTTGCTTCAAACCTGCACTCTCCAAGTGCAAAAATATCTCTTCCACATACTCCTCCAGTTCACCTCAGACACACATAAGCACTTCTGATCCAGCTGGCTCAAGAGAGGTGGTGAAAGCACACATGCACACGCATGCTCACCAGCCAGCTCATTAAATCTAATTAGTCTTCCACAGGGAATTTTGAAATGCATATCCAGCAATTACTGTGTACTGTTCTTTCTTCAACCCTCTGGATGTGTGAGCACGATTATTCACCACATGAAAAATAAAACTTCATATGAAACTTTAGAGAGTTGCCATATGTGCACATTATCAGAGGTGCACTGTAATTTAATCGGTGTTCCTGCTTAGAGACAAATATGGTGGCAGCAACACAGTGAAAGAACACTCAAGCCTCAGCCTTGGATCCAAATGTCTCCAAGAAACTGGCAATATGGAATACCGCAAGTTTTCTCCAGTAACTTCATTAAAAATTTGTCTTGCTGACATTCTGGTGTGTAAGGTGTGAAGCCACATGTGCACAAGACCACCAGCAAACGTGAAGACAACTAAGCCAAAGTACAAGGGACTGATCTTTGATGGACTCAGGGAAAACAGAACAGTCATCTTCATGTATGCCCAGAAGAGAAAAATTGTAGTTTCATGCCTGATATATGATATAAAGGCTATAAGAGGGCTAAGCACTGAAGTGGAGGATCTCATGCATTCCCCAAAGGGTTCCCCATCCCCAGCCCTGCCAATGCTGCCAGCACCATGGACATTCCCTGTGCTCGGGGCAGATTCCTTTACAGCTTCTGCTTTACTGCACCAATTCATCACACAACAAAATTCCTCACCCAGCTTGTTTACAAGGGGGAAACTTAATCTGAATTTACTTTCACAGTAGAGTACCTAAACCATACTAAACATGCCTACTGCATTACAGAGCATCCCTCCTTTAAGTACACCTTCTCATTTGCAGGGAGAATTCTGCTCATTTTGAACAAGGAGCATTTCAACTCACAGTAAATGTCTTGCATTAAAACTTCTATAGATAAAACTAATCCAGACTATATACACATCATTAATTCCTGAGAGTCCTTCAGCTTCCAAACTCAGCAGCCTCTCACCATGCCTAATCCAGCAAATCCCAGATGAGTTCAGTAAACTCCTAGTTATCTGCTGATGTGAAAGCACCCCAACAGATTTCACCAGGAGATGCCAACAGCATCACTCCACTGCAGCAGCCTGTGGAGGGTACTCAGGAGGCAAAATAAGCATCTATTCTGGAGCCCACCATTCCAGTGTTATGTTTATTGTTAGGGTGATAGGTCACCTGGAACAGCTCTTCTGAAAGCAAACAAATGCTGTCCATTTAAACACACACAAAATATTTTTTTTAAACTTCTTTTGCACTGAAGGGGTCATAGTCTGGTCTGGTCTCTCATGGCCAGGTCTGAACAACCAAACCCAACACACACACCACTCAGAACACTATTGCAACATTCCTTTGATCCCAGCAGCAGTAGGAACTAGTAGAACCTACTTCCTATGAGCTTTACAAATGTTTTTAACAAACAAGGACCAGAAGCAACTTTAAACACATGTGAACCACTGAAAGTTAAGGAGCATTTGATACTTCAAACCCCAGCATGCAGCCATGGGGGCACTTACTTGACCATGCTGTATTCTACTCCTGCTAAGGGCAATGCTGAGCTTCTCAGGACAAGGTCCTGACCAGAGGCCTCAGACCTCAACTGATGTTTCTTACCGACAGAAGCGGAAACACTCTTCTCTGATGTGTCATGAGTGCTCTGCCTCCAGCTCTCCACTCCCTGGTGACTTTGGATGAAGACCATCCTCAGACTCAGCACCCACAAACAACATCACAGCATTTGGCTGCATAGCGAGGCACATTGGAGAAAAACCTCTTATAACGGTGTGTAGGGCAAAATAAGATTCCAGTCCTTCTCTCCAAAACCCTGCATAGGACCAACCTCACAATCAGTGACAGTCACAGCCTGACCATGCTCAAGGAGCAGCTGTACTTGATGCCATAGAGCCATCAGCCTTGAGAGCCCAGGGGGCCAGCTCAGCCCCTCTGCCAGGGTGCAATGGGATCATCCCAAATCCAGCCACATTGATGCACAAAGACGTATCAGTGCACACAGGGGCTACAAGTGGCTGGCTGGGTGGCTGTCTGGGCATGCAAACTGGTAATTTCATGTCAGTCACTAAAGACAGAACACAGATGGGACAGCACAAAAGATACCAAAACTGTGTTCAAGAGAGAAACTGCCCTAGTCCTTCTCAGATATACTTTGGGTCAAATCCAGCTGCAGGCAAGGATAGGGGAAAGGCTCCCACTGGTCTTCTGGGAGCTGCATATAATCTTCATGTAGATGCACTTGCAGAGGGCACAGCTGGTTCAGTGCAAGGTTGGTGCTGTTCAGTGAGTTTGCAAGCTTGGCTAGTAAAGCCAAAGGATTTGCAATTTCCATAAAGCAAGCTTTTTCGCCCTTGCTCTTTCAGGTCTTAAAGACACACACAGAAAGAAAGAAAAAAAAAAAATCCAACCACAAGACTAACAAAAAAAAAATATGCAAAAAAACCCCCCTACATTAAAGCAGGAAAAAATATGGAATACAGTGGACTAATATAACCATCATTTATTTGGATGAGTGATGAATATTCATAGCATTTGCCTTTGTTTTCCTTGTTGTTTAAGAATCTAACGGATTCCTACTGTTCACAAAATTGCAAGTCCTAAAATCCACAGGCTGACAAGTATCCACCTAGAGTTAGTGCACACAGCTGCCCTGACCAAGTTGTGCATATTTTATGATTATTCCAATGGTAGAATTTTGTCAGAGAAACTACAGCTTCCATTTTAAAAAAACATAAGAAATTAACTGTGAACTGCAGCATACAAAGCTGGAGAATAGCTAACTGTCAAAATAAGACACACAAAAAATTCACCAGTAATATCTTTCAGAAGATTAAGATTTCAGCAAAGTGACACAGCCAGTAAGTGACAGAAGAAAACTGTACAAAAAAAAACAAAAAAAACCAAAACAGGTTTCCATAATTTTTGTGACCTTAGATTAGATGACTTTTTGTTGCTTACAATCAGAAACAGCAGTGACATCAATACACTTCAACTTTTTTCCATTTTGGTTTGAAAACTGTGAATTGTAGTAAAGACTTTTATTAAAAGAACCTGTAAAAATTGAGACACAATGAAACTAAATGCTTAGCTGTATTACAAAACTGGCTTTGCTCCGTAAAAGTGTTGTTTCAGCAAGAAAAATAAAAGAAAAGATAATAAGACATTTATTCTGGCTACTGGAAAATACAGATGTTAGTCCTAGATCATATCCTGTTAAAAACAAAAGCTATGGGAGGGGAAAAACTTTTTAAAAGTGCTGGAGTCACAACAGCTTTTTCACAGAGACAGAGAGAAGCAACTTGAATATAAATAAGTGTCCAAAATAGGTCAGCACTCTTTTCTTGGCCATTGAAGTCTGATACTTTTCACTTGAGGTTATCCTGGACAGTGGTGGCACACACACTGCAAGGACAGAGGCTGAAGCCAGAGATGGCTCTGAGCTTGGTGGGAGTCACAGTGCCCTAGCACAGCCCCGCAGTGAGCACTGTCTGAGCACTGCCAGGCATCGCCAGTGCCCACACGTTTTGTGGCAGTACCTGCATTCCCCTGCCTGCATTTGTTTCCAACCCAACCCCACTCCCCTCCAGAAGGGTTTTGAAATCGTCAGTGTCCACAGTTTTGACCTCATCAAGCAAGCGTGATAAGAGACATGGGGTTTTCCACGGCCCCTACAAAAACCCACCAGCTCCATGCAGTCAGCCCCAAGCATGCCAGCCACTGTCTGGCAGGAAGCAGCTCTCAGGGCCAGGAGAAGATTGGTCCCTGCACCACCCAGCTACAGTGTGTGGGCAAAGCCATTGCCTTCCCACCAAAGATTACAGCCCCTTAAACCAATGCAGAAAGCAGTTTAAGACCCAAACATCAGGCCATGAGGTGCAGAGCATGCACCTCAGCCGCTCTGCCACTGTTTCCACAGGGAAGGCTGGTAGGAGCATCAGGCTGCAGGAGAGCCACAGCTTCTCTCTCCCTCTTTAAGAAAAAAAAACCAAACAAGTTATTTCTACAGCACTGAGAAGCAAGCCTGCCAGTCCAGCCTCGGCAGCATTCCTGTCTAGCTCGGCTTGTTTACCACCAATAAAAGGCCCATTAGTTGCACAATGCGCCTGTTAAAAATAACTCAAAAAAAATCATCACTGGCAAATTAGTAAGACATCAGGACACCTCAGCATGGTGTTATGGAAACCACAGAGGAGTCAGATGTCCCTCAGGAGCTTTTCCCAAGGAAGACAGTTCCAAAGATTTCTCTCCTTCTGAGTGGGCCCATCTAACTTTGAAGGGTTCAGGACCAAAAATGCGACTGTCCCCCAGTCACCTGACCCAGCGTTTCCAATCAAGTGACTCCCTGAGAAAGTAAATTTACCAGGCTCACATGCTGCCAGTTTGCACTAATGAGAGCATAAGGTCCCCCTCACACAGGAGCAGCCAGCAGGAAGGCTGCAATGGCCTGAGGCATCCCCAAAACTTCACACCCCTGACCAGGATCCAGCAGCAGCAACAGCTGCTGACTCAGCACACTCCTCCCCAACCATCAAGTACCCTGCTTTAAAAGCATTGCTGATGTAAAGGCTAAAGGAGGGATGGGGTGAATCATAAGTTGCCCTCCTTTAAGGACTGGTCACATAACTGCTGAATAAAAAAAAAACAGCTCCCAGCCAATCCCTGACCATTCTGTGTCCCAAACATGCAATCTATCCTCACTACCTGCCATGCCCACCATTGCTCTCCAGCTAAAACCACAGCAGCACAGCTCAGACCTTGCAGACAGAGTTTACAGTGCCTCTGCCTCCATATTTGTGCAATTCAGGGGTCACTCCAAAGATAACCCCAGGGTTCAGGCAGTGCAAAGAGTGGAGGCCTGCTTGGCTTCTCACATGCCTCCTCAAGCACCCAAACCCCAGGACAAAAGGGGAAAGGTAGAGCAAGTTCAGGAAGGTACTGCCCTGTGGATTTTAGGCAGAAGAGCTGAGGATTTTTACAATACTGCCCGTCTCAACAAACTCCTCCATGAGCTGCTTTAAACTCAAGAGTAATACTGCTTTTCCTCTTGAGTCCAGCCAATTTATGTGGACACCACCCCAGGGCAACAGCCCAAATCCCTAGCATCGCCATCAACCTCACCATTAACTAGCTAGGGAAAACCAGAAGACACCACTTTGCAAGGACACAACCTGATTTTATTTCCTGTCTCTCCACAAAACAGGGGGGGTGTCTGTGAGTCCTCTGCAATTTCTACCTTTCCTCCATGTGAGCACTTGCATGAGCCCAGCCATCCCTCTCCTCAGCCCCTCAAGAAGCTCCTTTGGGAGCATGCCAAGCAGAGATACGTGTCGAGGACACTGCATTTGTGGAACAGGATAAGGATTACCTTCTGCTGACAAGGGGATAAGAGAAGATTTCAAGAACAGCTGCAAATATCCAAAGTGGTGATTTACCTTTTTGTGGGAGAAAATTTTCTCTTCCCATGCCCACACAAGAGAGAATGTATTTTTCAAATAATGCACTCAGTCCTCCAGATCTGTATGAATGAAAATGGGGTCACACAAGCAGGTGAACAAGCACTGAGTTAAAGCCTGGATGAAAGTATAATCTCTGGATATAAAAAACAAAAACAGCTGTCAGCACAGAGGTTCCCTAGTATCTGCATTACATATGTGACAAACAATTCTCCTATAGAGCTCTGAACACCAAAAATTCCCAGGCAAGACCCAAATGCCACATTAGAAACATGCCCCATCACCAGACTGGAGGACAACAGCTGAGTTCCATCCAGGAGAAGAAGAGCTCCTCTCAGCTCAGGAAGGAGAAACAAACAACCAAACCCCCTCCTACCTAACATACAAATTCAATTGGGACTTGATAAAAACAACAGAAGAGTAAAAACTACAACTAAAATAGCACCCAGTGTTTTGGCTGGGATGATAAAGATGCTCAGTGATCAATTGTGATCACCTCCATCTGGAAATGGGTGAGAACCACTCCCCTCTCAGGATCTCTGTTTCTGAAACTTGCATTATGATTTTAAAGCTGCACTCAGAACAGCTTTCCTACTGCCAACAAGCCATTTCCACAATGGCTAAACCAGTAACATCAGCAAGGTTCCAGTAAGAAAGAGTTTAACCTACTGATGTTCCTGCCAGACACGTTTTTAAACAAATAACAAAGGAGCACGCTTAAAATCAGACACAAAACACCATGGCCAGTGACCCACTCTGTGCTCACCCCTACTGCATCTAATGCATCCAAAACTATTTCGAAGGAGAGGGGAGGAGAGGGCAGGAGAGGTGACTCCACTCTAGCAGATCTCACACCAGATAAGGGTTTCACATTGTCTGTGCCCTGGTGCTGCCAGGCAGCATGCCAGCACAAACAGCGTGCAGGTGCTCCAGCTGCTTCGACAGCATCGCAACCATATCCTTGGGATGGATCCAGGCCATGGCCGGCCAGCCGAGCCACACATGAGCATCTCTGCTGCTCATGGCCATGGTAACTGAGCTTTGGTTTGCCCTTGTTAGGCTGGTTTGGGGCACCTGCTGGGCACAGGGGAGGTAGGTGGGGGTGCAATCTCCAAGAGTCTGCAATAAAGGAGATCTGTGTGGCTGGCAAGTGTGAGGTCTCCTGGGAACAGCCCTTTTACTGGGCTCCAGATGCTGTGGAGTGATTGCTTATATGAAGGCGGGGGAGGCCTCTTTACTGTTTCTCATTTCCTCTTTTTTTTGCTCCCCCCCCCCCCCCCCCATTTCCTGGTTTTGTTCAGAAGCACAAGAGAGTCATTCATCATTTTTCTTCTAGCACAAGGAGCGCTCTCACCTCCCCCTCACCCCTAAATCCCTCCCCACCAGGAAAGGGCACGCGTTCTCCAGCCAAAAAGGCTCGCAGCAGGGAAGGCAAAGCTCCCCAGCTCCTGCAAGCAGCTCCGGCACAAAGGGCCACATTCTCAGCTGGGTTTGGTGGGTGCCAGCCCCCAAAGGGGGAAGGCCAGAACTCAGCAGCAGCAGAAATGCTAAGTCAGAGAACGGATATCAGTGGAGGAGGAGGAGAGCGATTTGCATCGGCTGGAAGTGTGATGCAAAGCAGAGAGGAATTTGCATGCTGAGATGACAGCACCTCAGGTAACTGGAGAAAAATAGCCAAGAGATAAAGGTCCACATATGTCTCAGCCCACATGCCATAATGGTCACTCGACTCACAGAAACCTGGGAAAACTTTCCTTGCGGACTTGGCCCCCCCACCCTCTGGAAAGTGGATGGGCATTGGTCAAAGTGCAGTCCAGGCACTGGATTTGCAGCACTCTACGTGACAGCTAGCCCCAGGTTTGGGATGGGCTTCCAGGAAAGCCCTGTTCAGTTTGCAGCAGGGGAGAAAGGGGGTGGCTATAGATGCAGACATTTAACCCACCCAGAGGGTCAGCACTACCCCCAGGAAAACTTCATTGGAGGGCTTTGCCCCAGAGCCCACTTTGGTTCTCAGTCACACTGCTCTTTCCACAGCTTCTTGATGGCTTCTCCTTTTCCCGCCTTGCCAGGATGAAGACATCCCAGTACAGCTATAACAGAGAAGAGGATCTCTCTCCGAATGCCCTTGAGAAAGAGAGTGAGTAAGAAAATCCCACATTCTTGCACACGTTTTTATAAAGCAACTGTGCATTTTCATGAAAAGCAAGACAGTGCAAACACTTGGGGTCTGTTTGGGGCTATTTGGATTGGCTGATGACCTGGAAAAAAATGAACTAAAACTGGACATACAGAAAACATTCCAGGTTTAGGTTTTGTTTGGGTTTAATCACAGCACTAACAGCAATCAAGTCAAAAAGGCTGGCTTATGGTCAAACCCAAGGGTTCTTTTTGGTCCTTTTAGAAGGAAAAGAAATAGAAGATTGCTGTCAGTTCTGGGGCCAGTTGGGTGGAGGGAGCCTGTGTGCCAGCGGCTCCACCAAGGAGGTACGTTTATGGCCCAATTGCAGTAAGGACTGGAAGAGCAATGACAACAGCCACCAGGAGCCTGGCCATTTGGGACTAAAGTCTTCCACACCCACTGAACCAGAGATCCCACTGGCTCCTGCAGTTGCTGCTCAGGAGGTTCATCGAGCCCAGAGGGATCGCTGTGCTCCTCCAGGCTCTCTCCCAAACACCACCGGCTGCTTATGCCAACTGAAATGTCACTGTTTTGCAAAACCCATGTGTTACAGTGTGGGAGCCCAGACAGCCTGGGTTCACCTCTCATGCAAAGCAAGAGTTTGGGGTGACTTTTCACACATCCTCGGTCACTGGTGGCATGTTCTTTGGCATTGCTTTTGAGAGTGTGGATGTTCATTCCCTCTTCTTTCTTTAAAGATGCTCAAGTGGTGAACTTCTTTAGCTGCTGGTCTCCCTACATAACTTTGCAAGCTTGTTTTGAAGTTCCTTTGTGCTCCCAAGGAGAAATGCCAATATTTCAAAGTTACCGAATAAAACCTTAGATTTTTTTTTTTCCCAATTGGTTTGGCAGCCAAACCAAAAGGATCAGTCCCAAGCAGGAACCAACATGTGGATTCCATCATACTCCAAACCCAGTGTGTCACCTCCACAGCTCCCAGACATGCTTGCACAGAGCTCTGCCCTGACCCTCCCACCCTGGCAGGAGAGCTCCTGGTGGCTCCTCTCGCTGGATCAATGAATGGCAGGTTTCAGCAGGTCTTCACTGAGCCAGACAGATTACAACAATCCTGCTAGCACCCTGCTGAAAATATGCAAAGTAAATATGAGACCAAGCATGGGGAGAGAAGATGAGGCTGGTAGAAATTCAGCAAGAAGGAAAAAGAGGAAGACAGAAAGCACAGCACTTTATAGCAGGAAAATAATAAACTTGTTGACCATAAAAAAAAAAAATGCAATGGAAAAAAAATGTACAGGGCTCTAGGGGGAAAAAAAGAGCAGCAAAGGAAGAAGGCAGAGAGACTGGGATGAACATGCTGGTCTGAATGCACATGGTCAGTATGGGTATAATAATGCATATTTTCTTCTTGGCACTAAGGAGATCCCAGAGGGCCCACAAAAACCTTTTGCAAGTCAAAGGACCAAGCTCTTGACTTCTCCCAGGTGGAGCAGCTGCTGAGTTATTTCTTACCCATGAGGCTCCCATCCCACAAAAATCCAGACTTCCGCTATTGCAAAGAGTATTAAAAGAAATTTTTAAAAATCCCAGGGAATTTTGCATTGGAGCCTTTTCAGTGTTTTCCCCACCCTGGCATCTTCAAACTAGGCAACACATGGTACCATCATTGTTTTTGTAGTGCTCATCACTGGAGCAACTAGCAAGATGTTCAGTCTAATAAACTTACTGTCCTTAGGTACAGACCTATTACTGAGTCTTCCAGGACCAAAGGATAGGCACATCCAAGAACAACATACTCAGTGGTACCTGTCTCAGTTTCTTTGACTTCCAGGTGGAGCTTTTACTGTGCAGCAGAGGCCAAACAGCCAGTCTGTGCCTGGGGGCTGCAGAACCACAGTCAGGGAGGAATGAGATTAATTACATGAATAACAAAAAGCCGGATGCCAGCCACCAGCCCCCACCCCACACAGCTCAGCAGGATGCAGAAGGGAAGCAAGCAGCTCAAAACCCAAAAGAGCTCCCAAATAAGGCCAGTCTTATCCTATTCCAGCTACAGACCTCCATCTTGGCCTTCACAAGGGCCAAGAAAAGCCCTGCACATTTTCTTTAGAAAGGAGCACAACAGTGAAAAGCCCCCAGTAGGAGAGTTTTCCTTTCAGTCTGACCTGGACCGTCCTGTGCATCCGCCACGAGGGCACGGCCACCGGGAGCCAGCTCACCCTCTCGGGGAGGAAAAAAGGGAAGTTAATTTTCACAGCCAAAAGAAAATAGGGAGTTCTTTTCAGATGGCAGGAATGTAACCGTGACATTTAGTCACTTGCTATTCCTGCTTCCCAGCTATGTCTCTCCACAGGAAAGCCCCCGGACAGAAGCACCCTCCAGGCAGCATTGCAACATATGTGTGCTCAAACTCCAGTGTCTAATCCCACTCCTGTGGTTCCCCGCTTCAGGTCCTTGGGAAACTGAGGCAGTTTTGGGGAGATTCAGTTTTGCTCACTCAGTGCCGTGGCTACCTTAAACAAATGCATATGTCTGTCTGGGAAAAGGGCAAACCTGCAGCCCTGGCCCAAGGCTGCTCAGGGTCTGACCCCAGCTGAGAACTGCAGAGCCTCACTCTCTCCAGGACATGCCAGCCAGGACAGGACAGCAGCACTGCTGTGCATCGGCCCCTGTGTGGGTTCAGAGCAGAGGGGAACCAACACCACCTCTGCAGCTCTGCAATGCAGCCCTTGACCACTGTCACAATGGGGAAATCATATTTGCTCCAGGTTGAGCTGTGATGATGGGTGATCCTACTGAATGGCTTTGAAGCATCCCAGCCTAATTCCACCATGAGCAGTGTCTGATCTGCACTGTCCTAGTCCCTGCCAGGCTACATGTCCTCCAGGCACTGTGCGTGCTTCCACAGTTGGAGAAAGGAGAGCAGCCCAACTGGGGTTACTCCAGTACAGGGCAGGCTGCACACCTTGCACAAGCCACAGGTACTGGCATCAGGCACTCAGCCCAACTCAGGTCATGCCACCGACACGGCTCAGCCTGTGATTTCAGGGATTTCCAAAGCTCAGCCCAATGTGCCAGGTGCTCACAGAGATACCTTTGACACTGACTGCACTAATTGCAGTCTTGCATTGCAGGCTCTTTCTGCCACGCTACCTGAAGTCCCATCCATCCACAGCTATTTCTTGGTAAAATTTTGGTAACTTCCCTCATCTGATGGGATTCCACTGCTTCAGCAGCAGAGCTGCAAAAACTTAATGCACACTGCACAAAGGTTCTCAGGACGTGGTTTGTATGGCAGTGGACAGGCCGTAGTGGGGTGTAAACATTCCCACAGGAGCATTCACACGCTCAGCACTGAACTTGATGTCAGTCTTAAACATGATGATGATGGAAGACAAGATGCATAATTTAACTGCCAAAAATGCCATTTCATCACAAGATGCCATGGAAGGGATGTACATTGTGCATTCAGCTGACTATCCACACATAGGCAGGGAAAAGCAAAAGAGAAGAATTGGAAAAACAAAAACACAGCAAAACACAGACTCAGTTAAATATTTATAGGGGCCACTGCATTTCAATTACAAGCAGTTTTTTAGGTCAGCTGAGACATTTTAATTCTGCTAGGGCAGATCAGCTCCAGGGGACAGGATACTGCTGACAACAACAAGCCAGAGGCTCAACCCTCCTAGCACACCCCAAAACTAAGGATAAAAACAGATCTGGGCAGGGCTGTGCTTCCACTGGGCATAGCCCAAGTGATGGGACCTCCCTTCTCACCACAGCTGAAGCCTCAAGACACCACACTGATGTACACAGACACCACTGTGGGTTTGTTCACCTTCCACAGCACATGAAGTCCCACTGCTGGAAGTCAGGAGGGCACTCACCCAATAAAGAAGGTACCTCTGTGAGCAGCCAGCAGACCAGGCTGTGCTTTGGAAATCCCTGAAATCATGGGCTGAGCAGTAGCAGCAGCATGACAGGTTTCCATAGCACTGTTCCCACCTCACAACGCTCACTCCATACTCTTTGAGTAAATTCCCAATTTGTGCACTGCTGGCTGCTACCTAAGGCAGGATTATGAATGTGACAGGCATTTGGCCAGGTTCACCTCCTGCCCCATCATATCTGCACTGCCCAAGCATTTTCAGTGTGGTCTGAATTTGCAAAGGTCAGTTTCAGCATGTACATGACCAGCCTAATGGCCAGGAGTATGGTAACAAATCCTTGAAACCAGCCTGACACAAAGAATAAACAGAAGAATGGAGGAAAGCAATGACTGAAATACACAACAAACATTACTAAACCGACAGAAGCTTTCCAACCATCTGAGATTCCAACCATATGAATCTATGTTGCATTTGTATTTTTTACTCTGCACAGGGCATATTTTGTTAACGCTGGAAATTCTGTGTTTCAGTCCTTGTTAGCTAATATGGCCATAGTCCAGGATGAGGGTCACAATTCTCAAGAGCGCTCAGCAGCAACCAAACCACTCTGTGCCGTGGGAGGACCTGCAGGAACTTTACCACCTCACTGGTCAGCTTTCTCAAGTTGAACTCACTTCATCCAAAATGGGAAAAAAACAAGTCAAGTGCTAACATTACTCTGACTACACTCAATCAAACCTTTCCAAAGTCCCACGCTACCATAACTCAAGCGCAGAGCACCCTTTCCCAAGACTATTTCCAAGCACTTCACTACCATACAAGAAAACTGTCCTTACAAAGTGGGAAACCCATTCTAATGGGGAGAGGAGGCTGAAGATGTGCAGCCTTCTCCAAGGGTCAGATCTGAACACTGCAACAAACTGAAACTGAAACTGTGGGAGTAATTACAAAGCCTAGGTGAACGGCCTAAGCTGAGCAGGGAATAAGAAGCCGAGAGTAGACTGCCTCATGGAGCAGGCTGGGGTGTTCAAGTGGCTGCAATTGATCTAAAACGCGGGTTTGTATCTCATCTGGCCAAAAGCCACAGCTTGGGAAGTATGCCTGGTGGAGGATATCAGTATACTCTGCGTGTTTCTTCACAAAGGCTTGGAATACCAGTTATTTTTAGTACTATTTCCATTTCTTCATGTAATGAGTTCAGTGTTTCAGGCAGCCCTGGAGGAGCAGGAAGGACAAGTCCTGTAATAAAACTAATTAATTCATGTGGAATTTCTAGCCATTATTGTGAAAGTGGACAAATTCCTTACTTCTGAAAAGCTGCCAAAGTGGACATTAATATGGCTGTGGTCACAAGCAGGATTCCTGTGGCCTCCTGCAACACCCAACCAGCCCCCGGGACAGAGCCTGCAGAAACCAAAGTGGATGTTGTTATTTCCTCACACCAACTCCCACAGCTTGAGTTGTACTAGACAATATAGTTGCTTCAGAGGGCTCCATGGGAAATTCCTCCCAGTGCCCAGAGACCAACTATGCCTCAGTAATGTGCAGAGAGGTCTAGACCTTCCTAGACCTCCAAAGTCAGCCCAAAACAGGGATTTTGGCTTTATTCAAAGCTCTGTAGACCAACTGCATTCCACCTGCCCAGTCCTGGCCATGCTCTCAGTAACAGGTGCCCTGAAAAGAAAAGTGTACCAAGTTTGTCCTGAAGACATCAGAAGTTGTATTCCCACCACCTGGCTGGGTGTGTGAGGAAGCCGAGCTTTACAGGTCCCATCTGCAGGCAGTGGGAAGCCAGGCTCCTCCGCAGAGAAATTCCAGGCAAGAATCTAATCAACCAAAATCCCTCAAAAATGCACAAGAATTACTGGAATCTGCAAGCTTGGGGTGACAGGGTCTGTGGGGTCTGGCTAGGAAAAAAAAAACAGGGAATAAACTTATTTTAGTTACTAAAATCAACAACAACAAAATCACTCAGAATTCTCTCCCACAGGGAGCTGACCTGTAAGAAAGCACCATTTTGCCATAGTCTTGCTTTTCTCTCCCAGTTCCAAAGTACTCTAAATTCAGTGATGGATTGGTGGGTTAGCCTTTAAATAGTACCTGAATTGCTGACCCAGCATCCCATCCCAGGAATGGCAATATTTCCTAAACACCATTAGAAATCCAGATCTTCTGCTCCAAGTCATCTCTGTAATGGACTGTCAGTAACAACCTGGATTTCTGCCTAATAAAATCCTGCCCAAGCCACCCTTGCACAAGCCATGGAAGCAGTCCTGTTCACTCACTATGGCCAAAGGAAGAGGTACCCTACCATGGCCAGCCTTTGCTCTAGGCCTCCTCATCCCAGTTTCCATCTTGGCAGATTATTTACTTGTTCATTCACACCACAGTCAGATCAAGATGGTGCAGCAGTGGTTTCCCTGCAACTCTATTTAACAAGTTCAAATGATGTTCAGACAAAAGGAAAGGGCCCTCTACACGTAACAGATCATATCAAAATCATGGTCCTTAGTTAGTGGTGGGTACTGTGCTAGAAAAAGAATGGCTGTTAGAGCCCAGTAGTGCAGAGAGAAATTGTTCCAGAAAAGGAACATTGTCCTTGATCAGTTGGACTAAGATGCCTTTTCAGAGCCTAGGATGGAGCCTAGAACAGCTCTTCCAACCTTCAGAAAGCAGTGCTAAGGCTCATTACAGAGTCATCATTCACCATTTCCCCACACTGGTTCATCTGCAAGGCTAGAAGAGCAAAGCAGCTATTGAGGGAAGGGTAGCTACTGAGCAGTGTCCCCAGGTAGCAAGATATAATTCACCAATACAACCAGAATTTAGCACAGGCACTGCACAGTGAGCAAGGACAGCCAGGAGGAACTTAAAAACAGCCACAGAAAGTCTCAGGACTGTTGGGTCAGCTTCACTCTGAACAAAAACACCATGGTTGCTCCAACCTTCACACGAAAATCTGCCAGCAGCCAGGTCCCAGAGGACACAAACCAGGCACCCTGGGGAGCCTCTGAGCCAGCCACCCTGGATTATCCACAGCCTTGGTAGCTACAGTCACAGTTGGGGCTACGAGGAAGAGCCCCAGCACCATCCCTAGGCTCCAACAGCAGGAGGATGGAGCTTCATGCCAGCCACCCATCCTGCTTCTCCTCATGCCACTCCACTTAACCTAAGTTTCCCTCCCCATTCCTGCTTGGCTTTGAAGTTCCAGATGGAGGTGAGCCGCTCACCCTCTGGAAGCAATGGGAGAGATGTGTTCCTCCCAGCTCAGCCTGCAGCCGAACGGTGCACTGAACACTGCAGACACAAACTCCCGGGCCCAAATGGAAAATTACCCCCGTAACTTTCTACATACAAAAAACTGTCAGATTCTTGTCCAGTTTCACTGGAGCAAAATATGGGAATTCTTAAATACTGGGCACTCCCTACACTACAAGAGTCTGATCACACTAAGGACACATACCTGATCTTTGGACATGCCAAAGATCTTAAAGGACATCCAAAACCACAAAAACACTTGCAACAACTGACCAGTCACCTCAGACAGAGCAACAAGCACTCTTGAAGACATGGACATCAATGTTCACCCTCTTCTAGTTAGAAAACAGCAAGAAGGAAACAAGGGAAGGCTTCAGACAAGCCAAGAGAAATTCATCTCATTGGACTAAGTCTTCTACAACTAGCCAGGAGAGCAGAGAACAGACTGGTCTGGCTGAAGTCTGGAAAGCAACATCATATGGGGAAATCTTGCCGTAGTCTGGAGCAAAAATACTGGGCAAAGCATCAGGAATTTTCATGATATTACAAGACTACAGGACTCTCACACACACGTTGCAAGAGAGTGCAGTGCAGTGTGTCAATGTTGTAGGCATCCTGCATCACCTGGCTACAAGGAGAAGCTGCAAAGAGACACAAAACACCTCTCTAAAATTGCCTCCAGCCACTAAGGTATTGAAAATGTTATAAATGTCAAGGGCAGAGCATTAGAAATACCCTCATCCCACCTGAGCTGGTTTATCTGCAGAAAACTGTAAGAAAAAGCAGGGATTTCAATGCAGTCCAATTCCCACCAGTGCTTTGTGTCACTCTCAATTACAGTCCAGAATGAAATACCAAGAAATCATTCCTCACAGCCAGCAGAATTAATAGGATCTTTGACTACAGAGAGCACCAGGCAGTGAACTTGTTCCCTTACCAGCCAAGAGGCACAGTGCAGCTTTCTTCAGAATAAAAGCTGCAATGCCAGAGGATAGTTCAAGGCTTCTAAAAGTGACCTGATGTCTCCCAGTATTTCAGTCCTTAAGAAAGGCATGTGATTACTGACTCTTTCCTTTCTTAAACAATTTATTTCTACCATAAGCTGATGCAGCAAGAGACTTCATCTTCCCACTGGTGTCTCACTAAATGATGTCTGGCAAAACACTGAGCGGAAATCAATCAATAATGCAATTACAAAGAGCCGTCAAATGCTTGGCTGCAGCAAAGCTCTGATAACTGAGCAATAACCCCTTTCTCTCCAGCCTTTGCCTAGGATAGCCACCACATCACGTGTTCTTGTAATTAGGTGTCAACTTGACGTTTAATGAGGTCATGCTTGGCCAGTTTGTGAATGAGAAACACCTTCCAGCTTGCTGGCAGTGAGTGCTGAAAGTAGGCAGAAATGTTTCAGTCAGAGTCAGTCTGCTGAAGGTAGTTTGTCTCTGTGGAAATATAAGACTAGATTTGCAATCTGATAAATTGGCAGAAAACTCATCCTTCCAGAAAAGTGAAGATTTGGTTGGGTTAACTCCTTATCATGGCTCTGGGGGTCCAAACAACAACCAAGACCTGTATGACAGAGCATGAGAATGTGCACCGGGGAGAAAGCAGGGCACTGCTGACATGACATCAGCTCAGCAGAATAATCTGCCCAATATGTTAGAACCACCAGCAAGGATGTTTCCTTCTCTCACAAGTACACATCAGGGCCACACACCATGGTTGGACCCCCAATCCCACAGCACAGTCAGCACCCATGAGGCACCACATTCTTGCATTGGTGCACACATGTACCACAGCTCCCTCCCCCCGGGAAGACACGGGGCACTAATGCAGGCCTCAGGACAAACCTGCCCTTTTTGGCAGATGCAAACAGTCAGAGAGAACAAGTTGGAAAGCCAAGCACAATGTGTTCAGTACGTCCTGCTAAAGGACACCGTCATACAGGCACCGATTCCAGCAGCACCTCCCCAAGGGAGAGCCAAGGTGAAGATGGGTGGAAACGATAGTGGAAGTGAAGGCAATGGCAATGGATTTGCATCTCTCTAACACAGAAAGGGTCTGCTAAGCAGATGATCACAGTTATATATCTCACCCCAATTCAAGGAAAGAAAATGGGAATTTTTCTGCCTGAAAACTCAGTACACCACCAAGCTCAGCCTTCCTTCTGTAACAGAAATGCTTTATAAAGCAGCTTTACATTCTGCCTTGGCCTTCTTCGTACTCTGTCTGCTTACAGCAAAAGATCCTCCCTGAAGGGATCAGAGTTCCAGCACGGAAGGCAGATGTGACCATGCTCAGAAAGCTAAAATTGTCCAATCCAAATAGAAATGTAAAAAATCCACTAGGGAAACTACTGTTTCTATGAGCTCCTTAGTGCAGAACATATGACTAGGAAAAGCAGGTACAGGAGCGCTGCTGGCTGCTGGGATGAAAACCTGCCTTCACAAATCCAGTTGTGTTTGTGGGTAACAGTGAAAGCTGCCCATTGGGCAGATAAATTAGACCCAGATGATACTGCAGCCAGGTCTAGTACAGAGCCATATACAAAGACACCTCTCACATTCCAGTTTTCACTGTTTTGCCTCCTGAATTGTTTATCTCAGCTCAATTCCTGGATGTGGATAAAACAAACTACATGGACTTTCTCACAGATGGGGCTTCTTGCTGTTCCCTTGACAAATACCATACTCAGTGAGTATAAGCCTGAAATCCAGAGGAAAGGAAACAACTGCAAAGGGCAAGAAGGAAACAGATCATTTGCCAAGGGACAGCATGAAAACACATTTCTGCATTGGGTCAGAGCCTCAAAATCTTCCCAGGCCTCCCTCTCCCTCCAAACCACCATTTTCACACTAGCATCACTCCCACCACGGCAAACTCCAGTGGGACTGTGGCAGGGGGTAGCATTATTTTCAAGAAGCTGCTTCACAAAGGTGTTTATTGTCTTAAAAGATGACCAGGTTAGCTCTTGACCAGACACAGCTGCTGCAGAGGAACGTGGAGACCTGGTCCACCTATTGGCAAAGGCCCAGAGGCAGTGAGGACAGACGAGCTGTGTGGTTTTCTCATTCACCTATCATCCCTACAGCTGTTACTAATTGCATTTCACTTTTAATAATTTCTTCCAAGGCAAGGAGCTGTGCAGACATTTGGCTTATCCTGGGCAGAGCCGCTGGAGTGGCTATGGACATATTAACACTCTCCTGTGGATTTGGTTCTGGTAGTTGGCTTCCCTGGCATGTGGCAATACCTAAACTTGCATAAGCCAGGCTGAACACCTGGTTGCCACACTTGTAACCAACCTCCCTCTTGCTCATGTGCTTCCAGCACAGGATGAGGGGGACACTCACAGCCTGGCTCTCCTCTACTCCTCACCCACGTTTTAGCAATGCAGTACTTTCAGGATATCCACTGCTGCGTTGGATCCACCAACTTGACTGACAGGGTCAGAAGTTGTGGGGGCAGAAGGACAGATATACACATGCACATACAGATCATGACGGCTGCTTCATTTCCTTATAAAAGCAGGAGAAAAGCAAAAGTCTTCCTGGCAATTCAGTAGACATGAAAAATGCATTCATAGCATTACTGGCATGGTTTTCAAGTTGCTGTTAAAATTCCTGTTACATTATGCTACCTCCAACCTCAGAGTCTTCTGTGTTTTGGAGCAATACATTAAAGTGTCTTTTAGCAGCTGCCTGCCAAGGGGAAATGAAGGTTTTGACATCTGACCTGAAAGGAAGGATGTGTGGCATTTGGAGCTATCCAAATAAGGATTTTAGCTGGATGCTAAAACAAGCTGTGTTTTTAACAGTTAACTATTTTGACGCTGTTTTTGTATCATGGGAGTTCAAACTGGAATCCCTGGTCAGGTGAATATCGCAACCCCAGCCCTCCAAGTTCAAGTTTACTTGAAGCCACATTCTTTGCTCAGCTCTCCCTTTGGAAAGGTTACTTTGCACTGGCATGGACTGAAAAAACACATTTGCTTTAATAAGTAAGTGAGATTCCAAAGCAGGACTCATTAGCTAGCAGTGGGTTCTGAGACATATCCCACTAAATTAGTACAAGTATCCCAACAACAAAATAATACTACAAACACAATTGAACTGCACTGGCAAAGGGGAAAAAATTCTCTTAATCGATCAGCTTTGAACAGTGGCTCAAGAATGTTTTTTTCAGAGTGGAACAAGTTTTATTCCCAGAATCTTGTCTCTATTAGGAGAAAATATGTTCTTCAACTATTCTTATAGCTTGGGCAAGACAATCTAGGACACTTGCTGACATCATTAAGATCTGCCGTGCTCCACCTTTTAGCATAAGCTCCCACCTTGGAGCAGCACTTGGCATCCTGCTGGGCACCCTGCTGCACCTTGAGCCAGTTCAGGTCATTGATCTGATGCTTGTTTTCTGGGGCTGGCTTGCTGCAGGACTAGCCCCTGAACCAGCCTACTCTGACATAACGTTAGAGCTGAACCTGGCAGAAGGAAGGGGACAGGACATGGGAGCTGAGAGCTGGACAAGATTACACAAGCCCCTGATTCCAGTTCATCATGGCTAAAACAAAAGGCAGTATCCCAACCTTTTGGCTGAGATTGGAGGGGTTGAAACACCACAGTGGTACCTAAAATGCCTCTCAAATCAAACTGTGGCTACAAGACCCATATAGCCACCTTAGGCCTGTTGCAACAGAAGATGGTTATAGGGACTGGGATATTTTCTGTCAGGATACAGACTAACACAATGATAAAACTGCCCTCACTCTGCTCCCTATGTCCTGGAGGACCTTGGGCACATCATTTACTCCATCTGCAAAACAGCGTGATAATCTTACTGATGTGCTGAGAGAATAAATACACTCAAGACCAGCATGAGCTGTGCAAGCCCTGCACACACAGTAATATCCCTCTGTGCCCAGGTCAGGTGGTTCCAGTCAGCAATATGGAGATTTGTTACACCGTGACCTGAAACAAACTGCAAAGGAACGTGATGCAGAGGCACCAAAACTATCTGGAAGGCCATGATCCCTGGAGATGCTGAGCCTCTACCTCGCTCTCACCACTGGTGGGAGTTGATGCACTCACCTCCCCAGGGAGGGCAGAAGTTCTCAGACTGATTTCCACAGACTGCTGCTATTTTGTTCCAACATTCCCAACATCTCCAAAATACCCAACGCCTCTTGTGCAATGAGCAACATCCCCTGCTTCTTAGCTACATGGTGGTTTATGTTACTTTCCGCCTACGACCATTTCAGGATTGGCTTTACAGAGCTTAGTGGAAGACTAAACAATGCTGGAGCCATAGCAGGAGAATTTGCAGAGTTTTATTCCTTGTTTCATTTGGGCAATCCTTCTGCCTCTCATCAGGGACAAAAAAACTTGCCAACCTCTTAATTTAGGAATAGCACGAGCTCTGCATTCCAGTCCTGAATCAGCCAAAGGAGCCTTTTCAAGCTGGAAAGGGGAAAAAGGGTAAATACCTTTAAGCACATTTAAAAAGAAAAGAAAAAAAGTACCACAAAACCAACCACACCAAAAAACCCTCAACACCTGCTTTTTACAGGCAAAAACTTGCTCTTGGGGCACTCTTGAAACTGGCTTAACATCAGCATTTGAAAGCAAATTCCAGTCCCTGCTCTTTTGGGTGCCAGAGTGCTTTCCCTGTCACTGCTTAAAATGAAAAGCAAACTCAGCTCCCCCCTATATGTTTAGCAAGCACAGTGCAGATGGGATCAAAGATGAGAGTCTGAAGAGTATCAAGTGAAGCTGGCAGATTCAGGTTTTGTTTTTGTTGTGGGTTTGGTTGTTTTTGTTTGGTTGGGATTCTTTTTCCTAATGGCTACAAGAACCTGTTGAAAGTTTTGTAATCTGAAGAGCGCAAACCCTTTTCTGGATGTCCACAGTGCTCTGCCAAGACATGCTCAACTGTGAATATTCCAGCTGCATGTTTCACATCACACTGGTGAAAGATGTGCCAGTATTTTTATTATTCACCCCCTATGGATATTACAGAGCACCACATACATTATAGTGTTCTTAAACTGTGCTATTTATGTCTGTGTGTATTACACACAGACATATAGTCAAATAAATCACACACATTGTAAAGGAATAAAGATAATAAAATCAAGCAAAATACCGAGTGAAATTAACATAATTCTAAATTAAAGTCCAAAAAAGAAAAAAAAGAAGCACTAACTCAGAAAATCACTTCTCAGCCCATCACTACAATGCCCTCCACCCACCCCAACTTTCTGTAAAAGCATAAGCCTGGAAGTGAGCACCAAATTCCTTAAATCTAAATGCCCTTGGCTTCTCCTGGAGACTGTAAAATTCATTCCCCTGATGCTCATATTCTATAGTCAAAGACTTTGCATCAACATGTTCTCCAGAGTCCCGGCTCTCCACAGCCCTACACAGCTGGGCAAAGAATCAGGGACAGGAGAGGGGACAGGAGTGAGGACAACAGCAGTCACAAGCCTGGCTGTGTGAAGCAGCAGCTTGAAATGTGCAAAGTTCTCCCTGCTGTTTTTTCTTCACTTCTCGCTCTCCATCTCTCCTCCTAGAGCACGACAGCATGCACAGGTACCTGGAGCAGCATGCACAGGTACCTGGCTGCATTCCCATCCTCACGGAGAGGGAAGCCAAGAGGTACAGCCCAGTTCAGAGCGCTTTTAAATAAAGCCTCAAAAGGGGAAGGAGGGGATTCAAAGTCGTGCTGCTGAACTAGTTATGCAAACAGGGTCAGAGCCCCATTCACAGCCAGGGGAGCAAAACCAGCAAGGCAGAAGTCAAGGAGGGGTGCTTACAAAGGAGAAAGTGCTGGTTTCTATTTCCAGAGCTGATTTGTCCGTTTTCAACATCTCACAGAAAGGGAAAGAGCTTGCAGCCGATCGCAGGGGAGAGGAGGCATTAATAAAGCTCAGCACTGCTGTACTAGCAACCCCAAGAGCGCTCCCTCCCACGGCAATCACAGCAACAGGTCAGGAGCCTGTTGGCGTCCCTGTCCCTGGGCTGCGCCCTCGGGAGATGCTCCTCTTCTCCCTGCACCCAGTGCCCGGAGCAGGTGGGCCTGAGGGGGTCAGGACCCCCATGGAAGCTGCTAGAAGGGTGGCCATAGGGAACAGGCTCCTCACTAGCAGGGGCCCTGCAGTGCCTCAGCTTCCCCCTTCCCACCAGGCAGCACATGGTCCTCCCACACCGCCTCTCCCCGTATCTTTGGGGCATCCATCACCCTTCAGGGTGGTTTTACTCCTCCACCAAAGACAAATCTGAATGTTCATTTCTCCCTGCTCCCTAAAGGACTCTCCCTGCCTCTCAGCTGCATCTCCCCAAACTTCACCCTTATCTGTTCCCGTGGCGATTTGTTTCCTAAAAGACCCCAGCCTCCAGTCTGCCCCCTGGAGCAGCCCCTACATTCCTCCCTTCCATGCCAAGGAAACCTCTTGGATCCCCGAAATAATTGCACCCCCAAAATACCCCATTTTGCCCACCTCAGGGATGCGCTCATGCTTTATCCCCCCTCCAGCGCCCCTCTCATTTCTTCCCTCTTTGTGCTCCCCTGGACTCACTCTCACTCCTCTCCCGCAGGGATCCCCCTTGTCTACCCTCCCTCTGCGCCGGCAGGACCCCCCTGAGGTCACCCTTTAGGATTCCTATGTCCCCTGGACGTTCCGGCGCCCCGGCGCTGCCCCGGCGCCCCGGCTCTGCCCTGGCACACGTTAGCGAGCGCGCGGTGCCCAGCGCCCACCTGTCCCCAGGGCCCGGACTGCGGGGTACGACGCACCGTCCCCAGTGCCCGGTACCTGGGGAGCGGTGCACGCTGCATTATCCCCGGTGCCCGAAGCCCGGAGGGCGGTCCCCAGCCCCAGGTCCCCGGCGCTCGGGGCGCAGTGCCCGGTCCCTGGCGCGCCGCGCAGGGCGATCGGTGCCCCGTCCCCGGTGCGCGGCTCTGGGCGCGCCGTGCCGGATCCGCGG
>VZTX01023057.1:0-20342 GCA_013400915.1 Pardalotus punctatus
TATAATATAATACAATATAATATCATACAATATAATATCATACAAATAATGTAATAAAATATAATATATAATATAATACAATAAAATACAATCTAATATTTCAATTCTGGGCAACCACTTTGAAACAAACTCTGCAGTGGGCAATGGAGGGTGTGAAGCACCTTGCTGTTTCCACCACAAACCTTTTCTCTGAGCAGTGAACCCCTTAATTATGTAGAGCACAAGGACTTCCTCCAGCACAAGGGACACATGGAAACAGGAATGTTTTTCCTGATAAAATGCACCTCCTGATCAGGTGTTTTCCGCATTTATAAACCAGCAGCACCTTGAAAAAATAGCAATAAACTGATATTTAGTCCTCGCTAATAGCCTGTCTTGCTGCCAGAGCTCCTTACAGATTTAAATACACATATTTTGAGTAGGGACAATAAAAAAAACAATCTTTTTTTTTTCCTTCTCCAGTCCCTCCTGTGAGTTGTCACAGCTGAGGAATTACCCAGTGCTGGGAAGGCTCTTCCATGCTGTTTTGCTGGTACAAGCCAGCCCTGCCCTCCTGCATCCCTGTTATTCCAGCCTTTGCCCTCTCCTGAGCAGCCGTGCTAAATTGGGTAGTGGTTTTGGAAGTGAACAAATTGGGACTAGAAGAAGACCCCAAGCTCATTTTCAATTTTGTTCTGAGCTCCTGTTCGAACTGGAGTAGTTAGGAAAGCAATAAATAGGCCAGGGCCATGGGGGAACAGCACTGGATGTACATTTGGGTCAGGGGCTACCGCTAGGATTTCTTTAGGAAGCCAGATGATATTCGATTTTTTAAAAAAATCCCAGCCACCAAAAAGTTTTTTGTGGAGCATTTTGGTAAGTCAGACACACAACAGTGAGAAAAATTAGCACTGCAAAACAGGGAAGAATGATATTTAGAAACAAGTTGATTTTACCCAATCACTTATACGTTGTAAACCTCCCCACATGTCTCTGCTTGCAATTTAAAGTGGGTATTTCACATTAATTAATTACTGTGGAAAGATATTAATTGAAGCAGGCTGTGCATTTACACTTATTTTTTTAGCAAAATCCCTAGTTCAGCAATATTAGATGTATTAACTTACTTGTATTCATATAAGTAATATTAATAATATCCATCTTATTAGCAATAAATCAATAATAAACAACAACATTTCAGTCTTTATCATTATTGTATGGACCCTTAAACTGCAGGGAGTTTTTTATCACCCAAGTTTCTAATGGTTACATAATTAAGCAAAATAACAAATCTCTCTGTCCTTTTTTGTTCTTCTGCCTTGTCCTTTAGATGATTAACACAGAACAAGCAGATTAAAATCCATTTTTTTTGTAAATGGAGATTATTCATCATTTGGGTTGTGGTGGGCTTTTAGTTAAGTTTGCTCTACTTTTCTGATACGTGGGCTGTAAATTTACATTAAAGTGGGCAAGGCTGAAGAAAGGAGAGGTTTAGATGAGGTATTAGGGAAAAATTGTTCCCTGGGAGGGTGGGCAGGCCCTGGCCCAGGGTGCCCAGAGCAGCTGGGGCTGCCCCTGGATCCCTGGCAGTGCCCAAGGCCAGGTTGGACATTGGGGCTTGGAGGAGCCTGGGACAGTGGGAGGTGTCCCTGCCATGGCTGGGGTGGGGCTGGGTGGGATTTAGGGTCCCTTCCAAGCCAACCCTGGGATTCTGTGAAGAAAAGATTCTCCTGTTTGGAGTGGGAGGTGACGAGGTTTCCCTGGCACGTTCCCAGGCATCAGGGCACAACGCGAAGCCTTCAGCCCACGGGTGCTAACAGTGGATTTGCCCCCATAGAAATTTCCTTGCTAGATTTTAATGAAAAATATCAAAAATTAGAAGCATAATCCCATCAACTGAAATACCTGGAGCGTCAGGAGCCAGACTCAAGCGGCCTCTTTAGCAGAATAACGAAGGGTTGCTCTCGGCACACCCAGGTTTTGGAATTGCTGGAAGTAAATTTGATGAATATAAACCACAAATGACCATTGTTCGTCTTGATTCCTTTCCTTCCTTCACAGGTGGACACGGTTCATCATCACTCTGGAGGGAAAATAAATCATAAAATAGTTCTTCTCATGGAATGAATCATTCAAAGAAATGACAGAAAAATACAAAAACCCAAGAAATATCTGCCTTGTTGCTATGAAGAAAAGGTTCTTCTCTTTCAAGGCTTTTCTTTAAAAATGGAGGAAAAACTTGGAAGGGCCTGCCAATATCTTCTTCAATATTAGTCAGAATTAATAGATCATAATTTTATGAAATATTGTTTGGTGGTTAAAGCAGACTCTGGGAGATCTTCCAATACCTTGGAAGATCCAATACCTTGGAAGATCAACACCTTCCAATAATTAAGGATGCAAGGGGAAAGATTAAGCATTTTAAAGGAGTTTTATCCATCTAACAATAAATGACCGAAAGTTTGGATAAGAGGAGAAATGAAGTCATTGCTACTTGCTATTACAGTTGTTTTCTGTGGCTGAGGTCACATCAGGATTCCAATAAATTTGATTATTTCAGATGTACAAATCAATGCCCAAAAAACCTCCACGTAAATTTTGCGCGACTGGTTGCCCACTGCATCTCGTAATGACTTAGACTGAATTAAATCTCATTATTTCTCAAAATAATTTCTAATAAAGGCTACTCAGCCAGCACCATATACATTTATTTTGAATAGAATCATAGAGTTGTTAAGGTTGGAAAGGACTTTTAAGATCATCAAGTCCAACCATCAACTCCTTGAAACAGTCCCTGAAAAAAAAAAGACTGATTTATAGTGAAAAAGACTTTTCTGGCTTCATTCCCTAAGGCAAACATGTTTCCTCTTCCCTCCCTGCTTCTCACAAGGGAATTAGTCATTGGAAAACATTAAAAAAGTACTTAGAAAAAAGGGTTTTCCTTTCAGAGAAAGTTCTTCATGTGGACTCAAATGACTTTTCTTTATTCCTACCTCACCTGTGTCATCTGCTCGCTCTGTGTTTATGTACAGGTATGAGAGTGAGGAAAGGACACTAAAAGCCCATCCAGTGTGGGGTTTGGAGTTGGAATTTCGCAGGGACACCGGGAAGGTAAACAAAGCAACCCCGGGCTCTGCTTTTCACCCAGCAGCAACATATAACCCTGGGCTGAAAAGGAGGATGCTCACAAATACAGTGAAGTCATGTATTCAATTCTGCTCAACTACTGGTGTGAAATTTTAATCAAAAAACTAGAGAGCTCATTCAAAAAAGAAATTAGTGAAGAGAAAAAAAAAAAAACCCAAAAAAAAACTTTGGTCGTCTCTCATCAGTGAAAACTGATTTAGTTATGCAAATTACTGCTATGAATATTAAACCACTGATGAAAGGTTTTTAATGAAGGGATCTTTTGTTTTGGAAATGCAAGGGTATATGCTTTAATTTCTTGCTAATTTACTGTTCTTTGATAATGTTCGCATTTTCCCCAAAGTGACTCCACTGATGGGTTTAATACTGTGAATAGAACTACAGGCCAACAATACTGGTTTTGACAAGCCTTCCCCTGTGTAACTATAGATCATGATTTGCAGCCCCTTATGCACAATTCTATTAGGGTGAATTTTGTCTACAGGGCTTTCCATGAAATGAATTCTCATTTTAATGTTAGCCTCCTGCAGTTTTTAATTTTTAATCTGTAATATGAAATTGCAAATTTTACAAACATCATTTGAAAAAGCCACTAGGACAGAACCGAATGCCAAAGTTTACATATTGCCTAATTAGACTGTTATGAGAAGCAGCTTATCAATGTCAAGCCAAAGATCATCAAAAAATCCAATTACTAATTTGAAAAACACATACATTTATAGGTTCATTTTGTTTAATTTGCATCCGATTAGCTTAATAATTGTTTAAAAATTGTATTAAGGTTAATAATTTTGGTTCAGCTAGCAACACACCTGGGCTGCCCAAGTGGGTACCCCACCAAAAATGAAATTCCACAGTGATTTTTTCCAGCAGAAAGCACAGAGAGCTCATTACTCAAATGACAAGGCAATTTTAAATATGAAAAGGTATTAAATGCACTCACTGGCCGCTCTTTTCCAGCTGTGTTACTGCTCAGGACGCTCAGGGTGGGCTCTCCTGAACCTTCCAGGGGGATTCACCTCATTTTACAGCACAGGATGTGGAGTCCTGTCTCACCAGCCAAGGTCTGCTCCGAGATCCTAAATTCCGGGGAATTTGGACTTTGAAAAGTCGGCACCAAAGGGGAGCAACAGTGTGCAAAGTAAAGGGGTTTGTTCTCTTTAGGATCAATTGTAGTGCAACCTCAGAGCGGACATTTCTAATTGCAGCAATGACCGGGTCTTGTGGTTGGACTCAAAGGTCTTTTCCAACCTAAGTGATTCTGGAATTCCAGGAATTCCATGAAATAGGTGCCAAATCCAACACCAATTAACGGTGCTGACCCCTGGAAAGGTTCATCACTCCCGTTCCTCCATCATGTCACATTGGTGGGGTCAGTGGTGTCCTGAGGGAACACAGGAGTTTTCCAAGGGGGAACTGCTTTGCCTGTGGACAATACTGACCTGATGGACAGGGCCTGGGAAAGCCATGGACAAGCTGGGAAAGGCACAGTGGGATGGTGGTGTCACTCAGAAGCCGCCTCTGCCCCACAGCTCCCCAGCCAAACCCTGGGACTTCCTTCATTCAAACGAAGCGTGGCTGAGCAGGGCTGTCCTCTGCCTCGGGATCGAGGCTTTCCCTTTAGTTAAGGAATAAAAAAAGGAAGGTGGAATTCACATTAGAGGCAGCTACTTCTACTCCTCTCCATAAAAGCAGTGACTTGCCAGAAAATGGCAGCGCTCTGGAAACTCAGGGGGAACGGGAGCACCAAGAAAGCTGGAGCGCCCTGGAGGAACGGCCACGTCTCTGCTGACTCCGCGGGATCTTGGGACGCCGCTCTCCCGACAACCAAATTAGTGTTTGTGCCTGCCTGGCTCCCTAATTGGCACTGGGTGCCCCAACTAATGAACAATGTGCAGTGCAACAGAGGAAAACGAGCTGGTGCTAATTGGTGGGCTTGACTTTGCTGGGATTAATCACACATTTGAGCGGGAGGGCTACAAAGTAATGCCCCCACTCCAAAAAGCACCGCAGGCCTGATTTGCATATGGATAATGAGCTATATTTTGGTCAGTTGACAGGATTCAACTTCAAAATAGAAAAGATGATGGGTTTTCATCTGGTCCAGCCCCTGAAAGTCCCAGCTTTAGTTTTAAACTTAGTTTCAGGCTTTGACTGAAGAGATGCTCTCAGTGGGTTCAATTAAAATGAATTTGGCCCTTCGCTCGCCTCATGGATGATTTCTGATCTGCCTGACCCTCCTAGAGGGGTTTCTCGTTCCCCATTATTTAAAAATAGGTCACTGAGAGTTTTATGAACACATGCAAAATGTTAATTACAAAGTTCACCAGCACAGTTTTGGTCAGCTGGTGGGATATCTTCCCCCAAAGAAAAACTGGGATTTATGGCAGAGTGTTCTGCTTCCGAGATTTACAGGGGAAATGCTTATAGGTGGTTGAGAAGAGCCTGGTCTAATTTAATTTACAGCTCTAATTAGCTGATTTTTAGAATATGTTTGACCTTCTTGAGGACAGTGAAACCTGCATCTTTCCCTGGTATTCACAAACACTGGAATTTAAAATAGCTCCAGAGCTGGAAAACGGAGAGTGTCAGATCCTGATGGAGATCCAGCTCTCTCTGGAATCAGCAGAGGAGAAGATCAGGAGCTCATTCCTGTGGCACATAGTAGCCATTTCGATTTCCTTACATTCTTCCATAAAGCAGCCTGGAAAACTCTCAAATTGCACAAAATCCCAGTTTCCATTTCCACCATGCCAGCACTTATATCTTTCCCTAGAAAATACGATCCCCTCACTGAAGGAAACTATATTAATAAATTTTTTAGAGCTAAATATTAAATATAACAAAGTTCTACAATAATTTAATATCAACATATTGAATAATATTTCTATTAAAAAGCTAAATGCTAACATTGAATTCATTTTTGAAATAAACTCCTACTTAGAAATAAATTGAGAAATTTAGAAATAAACTTACATTTTTCAGATGGCTGCAGATCTGTGCCGTCCTTTGATCTCCTACCACAAATAGCAAAAAATGGTATTTTTTTCTGGAAATCACAAGTTTTTCACTTAATGAAAGACTTGCAATTTCTCGGTGAGAAGTTTCTCTTGTGGTGGAACATGAAAACAATTCCAATCCAACAAATTATTGTGTCTGTTCAAGTTTGAACTTGAGTTAAACTGGAATAAACTTCTCTTTTAAAGTGCCACAGTTCCCTTAGCCCAGATCTCTACTGGAGCTGGGACATTTGTGCTGAAGGATTTGTGTCAGCAGGTTTTAAACTGAAGTCAGAATAAGGGTTTTTAATTCCTAAATGAACACTGAGCGGTGAAACTTCCCTCACACAGGCTTTGTTTGAAATATCCATCCAATTTTAGGAGGGAAAAACAAGCCACGAGGGAATTTCTGGCAAGATTTTTGCACCTTAATATCATAACTTTTAAAATGTAGCAACTTGATTTGGATAATTCTAACGGTATCACTAAAAGTAGTGCTAAAAACACTGATTTATTGCCAGTGTTTCTTCCTTAACACACACAGGCACAGGAATATCGGCCTCAAAATGCCTTGATTTCTTCTGGCTTTGGTTAAAAATATTTCCTGGATGAGGTGATTCTGAATGATGCTCATGATCAGGAGTGAGTGAATATTGAGGCACTTCTTCCTTGTTTTTATGGTATCCCTACCCTTAATTCCAAATTCTGTCTTTTGTTAAAACTGGTATTTACAGTGAAATATAGCAGAATATATTCATTACTCCATATAGCAGAATATATTCGTTACTCCTTCTGCCCTCTGTCCTACAGAACTTGTGGTTATCAAACATCACTTTGGAACTACAAGGGTGTATTTTAGCTGTGAATTCTGCTGGAATTTAAAAAGTGCTTCTGGAGGAAAAAAAAAAAAAAGTACTGCATTAACATGGAGAATTTGCTTAAATTCATTGAAGTAAAAAAGGGAAATTTATAATGTTGAAGGTCAAAACAGGATTTTTTTTTTTTAGTTTTCCAATACCCTGATTTTTCCCAGTTTTTAGTGTTAATGTCCATTGCTTGTCACAGGCTGACAGGTCCTGACCTACCTGCTCCTCACATGAACCATAAAAACATCAATATCTGCCCTGAACGCCAGAAAAACTTCCCAGATGACTCCACACCCCTGATATTTAAATTCCAGTGGCTTTTCATTACCTTTTTCAGTACTACAGAAGGCAAAGTTACTTCATGAGATGTTCCTCAAGTTTATTTTACCCACAAATTCCAGCCTCTGGCTACAAGCCCGAGAATATTCACTAATTGTGACTTTTGGAGCTGCAGGGAACCTCACATGCGATTTTTTAAAGGGTGGGAGTTCCCACCTGTCTCCAGGATTATTTTTTTTTGTGACCTCCTCTGAGTACCAGCCATAAATTATATTCTAAAGGAACAGGGAAGGAAGCTGGAGTGGGAATCTATGGAGACAACGTCCTCAAAGATCCTCAATTACCTGATATCTTTTAATCTTTGAGAATTGTCTCCATCAGCCCCCAGCCTCTGGGAAATTACAGAAGCTGGCGGTGTTTACAGCTCAGCTCCAAGGTTAACAACCGCACTCCTGTTCTCCCAAAATAGCATCACACCTCCAGGTCAAGTCAGGAGAGGAATGCCGTGGAAAGCCACAAATTAAAAGGTGCAAAATTCCAAGCAATGCAAGATTCCTCTCCATATTTCATGTAATTAAACAGCTCATCTTGCTGTCAAGAAACTCCTTCAAGCCGAGAACTTGCAGAAGTCTGGAAGGATATTGGATATGAAAGAGTCTGTCAGGAACAGACAGAACTGTGGCATTGATTGCAAGGCAGGGCTGAAATATTAAAATCCACTTTTGTTGTCAGGAAGTTTTGAAGGTTTGGAAACTCTGTGACAATCAAGTTGATTTTTCAACCTTATTTGTGTAGTGGAAGCAGAAAGTCCATCTATTTTTAATAAATGTGGAGATGAAATTGGGAGTATAGATGGAGGTTCCCACAGGGACCTGACGTGGATTGGTGACAATTGACAGCACAGTGGTGACAATGCCATCAAAAGGATGTTCAAACTAACACCCCTGGAAAAAAAATAAAATGCTTGCTTAAATAATAAATACTCCACAGGGATTTCAAAGCCGTGAGGATGTGGCACTGGGGACATGGCTTGGTGGTGGCCTCTGAAGTGCTGGGGTTGGACTTGATGGTTTTAGAGGCCTTTTCCAACCTAAATGAGTCTGTGATGTTAAATATCATCAACAGGCAGCTCTATTTCAACAACATTTCAAGTACTTATTTCTTCTTTACTACTCATTCAAAATCACTTGTCAAATTACCTTTTAAATAAATAGATATAGAAAATATATCTATATATTTATATAGATATAAAATATATAAAATATAATTATGTATATAATTATAATTATAGATAATATATATAAATATATAATTTTTATATAATATATAACGTATATAAATATTTATATGTAGATATAAAAAATATATAGATATATCTATACCCAGCAACTTGCAAGTGCAAGCACAATCATGGATAACTCTAAGGGAACCATCCTGACTTTTTTATTTTTGTCCCATTCTTTTCTTTCTTCCTTTCTTTCTTCCTTTCTTCCCTTCACCTTTCCTTAAAGAAAATCATCTGCCCAGATGAAAAAGCAAACATTGATGATGCAGAAAGTTAGCAATTAAATTTTTCTACCATGTTTCCTTCTTTTTAAAAAATCTATGTTGCCGCACAACCAACAATGAGGATGTAACACTACAGAAATTACAGAGAACATAATTTGAAATTTTTCTGGAAAGAAGTTTTCTAGAGGAAAGAGCTCTGTTTCTTTGACTTACCCCTAAAAGAAAAGATCTGTTTCAGGTCTCCCTCAGAATTATCTCCCTTGAGGTAGATTTGCAGTTTCAGATTTTCTGAGTGGAAACATAGCTGCCCATAAAATACATCTTTATAAAATTTGAATCAGCAGGAATTCACGTTAAATATCAGTTTGCAAAACCTTAATAAATCAATTTCCTCTGGAAATGTCCTGGATAGTGAGCAAAGCCATGCTCTGGGGGGCTGCAGTGTCCTCACAACCAAATCCAGGTACCTTAAATTCCTGTTTTCCCTGGTTGGCTGCAGAACCTTCCCAAAAATGATACAGCAACATCACTGACAGGGAGACTTCCACACATGGACCTTCTTCACTTTGGGAATTCCCAAACTGTCTTGTCCATCTCTTCACAAAGCAGATCTGGACTCGCACAGATCTTCACAGGCCGCGTGTGCTCCCGGCTTTACAAAAACTGGGATCTGACTTCAGACATCAATTCCTACAAAAGCAATGGGATGGACTCCTTCAGGAGGGACTCTGCTGCCTACCTGAGAGAAGACTGTGCCCAGGATTCCTTCTCAGTCTGCAGCCCAAATCCAGCGAGGCGGCCTGGGAAAGCGGGAATGAGAGAGGCAGGGAATTCCTGAAGGACAGTTTGGGGTGGAAGGGGAGAAACCCCAGCTCGGGAGGAGAATGCAGTCATTTCATCTGAGCTGAGCTTCTGTTAGATTTGAACTAGGACCAGACCCAAAAGTGATAAACCAGAGTGACTGGAGAAAAAACACTCAAACCACTTCTTAGAAACAGAAAAATATTCCCGTGGATGCTTTTATTTCCCAACCATGGCATTGGCCTCGGTGCTTGTGCAGAGACAGTTTTGATTTTAGGTGGGATGGTAAAATTTGCTTTCCTCTGACATTTTAGGGCTGAAGTTTTAGGAATGTCGTGATTGGGAAACAGTTTAAAAAAAACAAACAAACAAAAAACCCACCAAAAAAAAAAAAAAAAACCAAACCAAAAAACCCCACCATAACAGATTCCACTTCTCATATCAACCGTGTGAAGTTCAAGGGAAAGTACCAAATTCTGCACTTGGGATGGAGCAACCCTGGAAGCACAGAATGGAATCTACATACTAGAAACAGATTAAAAATAACTGCATTATAATCTGAGAGAACCCCCCAGTGGCTATGGGTACAGCACATTCCACATAATAAAAAAACAAACGAGCAAAAAATCTGAGATTAAAAAAACTGAATTCTTAGCATCATATCACACCTGAGGTTTGATGTCTGAGCATCATCCAGTGCATTTCTCAACCTATAACTGATTTTGAAGAGAACAGACTTCACAAATACGAAAAAGGGCCGCTCACCTCATGGAGTGAACAGGGAACAGGGACAGGAGGAGAGGGAATGGCCTCAGGCTGGGCCAGGGGAGGCTCAGGGTGGACATCAGCAGGAATTTCCCCATGGAAAGGGCAGTACAGCATTGGAAGGGGCAGCTGAGGGCCGTGGGGCAATCCCCACCCACAGAAGTGCCCCAAAGCCGTGTGGATGTGGCACCTGGGGATGGCTGGAGTTGATCTTAGGGGGCTTTTCCAACCTTAACTGTTCCAATTCCAACTGCTCTGCTCCAGAAACATCCAGAACTCCTCATGCCCCACAGAAACACGTAGGATTTTAAGTCTGGTCTAAAAACTGCACAGAATTTTGACGTCCAGGCTGAATTTTCTCTGTTTCTGCATTTCAGGAGCCCCCAGCCTTGAAGACAAATTACTTGTGAAAGGTCCTAAAAAACGGTCTCTCCAAAGCACATCAACCACAGAGGATGAACCTTAGAAATGAACTGGTAAAACAGCAGCAAGTACATTCTTAAGTATTCTTAAAACCAAAAAAAGCACACAAGTCCCAAATTGTTTACAAGTTTAATGCCTTACAAACCCGCACTTTTCAATACAAGCTTAATTTTTTTTTTTAAAAAAAGTTATCAAAAATTTAGCATCATCGTTCTGCTAATACAACTATAGCTTTTTTAAAAAAAGATTATTTACAGAACTCCAATGAAAAATAGAACTTAAGCATATGAAAATTTCAGCAGAAAATAGCTTCAGCTGGCACTAATATGGCTTCCTGATCGCTGGACTGATCAACAGGAAAAGGGGGAGAAACAATGGTATAACAAAATGTATTTTATATTTGCAGATTTGCACAAGCACTCCATGGTTTAGGAACCACCACACATAGAAAGAGCTCTAAAAAAATATCTACCCTCTATCTGTAAACACAGTAAGAAATATATTTTGTAAAGCAACCATAGAATTATCAAAAAATCTGAGCTTAAAATTTGAGTGCAAATCAATTCACATTAAAGAAACCTGTCATTGGAATTACTGAATTGATTTAAAAACTGGTTCTGGGACTCTTAAGGCTATTTCCTTGTTCTTGTGCTGGATCTTGTCTTCCTGTCCATCCCTCCGGTGGTCTGAGCTGCCCTTGCATTCTCTTCTCCAAGTTCTTTAGTTTTGTTTCTTCTTCCTTTTTGTAGAGACCCGTTTTCATCGCTCCCTATTTGCACATGGAAAAAATGTCAATTTGTATCATCAATCAAACATTTCCCACAAAATTCCACCTTCACCTCCATTGTTTTGAAATGAAATGTCCCCAATGACAACATTCCAAAGATTACATCTATGAATTCAACAAACCAGCTACCAAGCCCACACTTGTGCACATCCAATATCCTTTAAGTTGGATCCCTGAGGATTTACAGCTATTTCTGAAAGTAGGTTAACATTAATGAGAGCACCAAAACCAATTAGCTCCCATTTCAGCTAAAATTCCTTCCACTGATATGGAAAACTAAAACAGAACCAACACCAAAGTCCTGCAACAATGCAAATAGAGAAGTTTTATGGCAGGAAATTCCTCACTGTGTAGCTCTAAAGAGCTGCTGTCATTTCTACTTCAATGCATCCATTTGATAATGTTTTCTAACTGGGAATTTTTCAGTTAAGCTGGAAATTCCAGGGAATACTTTAGGTGGCAGCAGGACCAGGGCAGTGATTGTCCCCTGTACTGGGCACCTCCAGGGCTGTGTCCAGAGAAGGGAACGGAGTTGGGGCAGGGGCTGGAGCACCAGGAGCTGCTGGGGAAATTGGGATCTTGGATCTTTTCCAACCTGAATGGTCCTGACTCCAGGATCTACAGTTCTGTACACATTACTGTTGTGTCTACACATAATTTAGACAACCTTAGAAAAGAGAAAGCCAATTCTTGCCTCACCTGATTTTAATCTTTTGGGCACCACATCCTCTGCTGGCAGCTGGCATTTCCTTCTGCGAGAAGTGGAGGCTGCCTGTGGAGCAGGGTCACCCTCTTGGCCTTTTCCAGGCTGATTCTCTTCAGAACCAGCGGATGTCCCACACAAATCCTGAGTTTCCAGAGCGCTGCCATTTTCTGGCAAGTCACTGCTTTTATGGAGAGGAGAAGTAGCTGTCTCTAATGTGAATTCCACCTTCTTTTTTTTATTCCTCAATGGCCTTGTTCTTCCCTGGCATGGATTGTGTTCTGGAGATGTATCTTCACCTTCGTTGAGAATCCTCTTTCGACCTCTGCCTCGGGGCAGGTCAGGTTTTCCCCTGAGAGAAGTGGAAGTAGTTTCTTCAGATGTGGAAGAAGTTGCTTTCTTTCTGCCCGCTCTTGATGGGTTTTCTTTTGCAGGTTGAGCAACTTCCAAGAGTTTTCTTTGTTCTTCTTCAGGAATTCCATTCTTGCTATCTCCTGGCAAACCTTGAAGTGAGGTGGGACTAAGAGCCTGTGAAGTGCTTGCTTGCCTTGAGCTCCCTTCGGAAAGATCCCTATTTTCTTGGGAAGGAGAATTATCCAAACTCTGTTTTGCTTCCCTATTGTTATTTCTCCGACCACTTTGTTTTGCTGGGCCCTGTTTTCCCTGAAGAGAACTTTCGGTTTCTACCGAAGGGACAATTTCTTTCCTCCTGCCTCTTCTCAACTGATTTTCTTTTCCAGATGGGTCACAAGTTTCTAAGGGAACATTTTGCTCTTCTTTGGGAGTTTCTTCTCCACCATCACTGGCCAGCAAACGGTGTTTCCCTCGAAGAGAGCTGGAATTTGTTGTGTGTGATGCCAGAGCAGTTTCTTTCCTTCTGCCCCTTCCTGGTGGCTTCTCCTTTGCACAGGACACTGCTTCCAAAGGCACACTTTGTTCTTCAGGAGCACCCTGATCTTTAGCATCAGTCTCCAACAAGCCACATTTTCTCTGGAGAGGAGCTGAACTTTTTGCTTCTGCTGCCGTATCAATCTTTTTCCTTTTGTCCCTTGTTGATGCATTCATTTTTGTCTGCAAAGTTTTATTTCCCAGAGCTGGATTTTCATCTCCTCTCTCAGCCATCTTTTTATCATCACCTTGCAGCACCCCACGTCTTGTTCTGACAGAAGGAGATCTGGATGTCTGAGATGCTGCAGCCACCTCACGTCTCCTCCCTCGTCTCAGTGGATTGTTCTCTGTTGAAGAGGGAGCGGCTTCCAAAGCTGATTCCTGCTTCTGTACCACAGCCTCATCTTTCCTGTGATCTGCACTTAATGTTTGTTTTTCCATTAAGGCAGGACTAGCTATTTGTGGGATGGAATCAAGTTGCTTTCTCCTGCCCCTCCTTACTTGTGCAGGAGGATTTTCTGAATTCTCATGTTTATTATCTGTGTCAATCACCCCTTCCTGCTCCCCAGGTAAACTCCTTTTTCCTTCAACCACTTTGGAACAGCCTTCTTCAAGTTGAAAATTGACTTTTTTACTTCTTCCTCTTCTACACATCATCGCATTTCTTTGTGCTGGATTCTCCTGCAGGATTTCAGTTTCCTTTTCTTTAAGTATTCCCTGTTTGTTTCTCGTCCTGCTTTGACGGCCCTGAGCAGAATTGGCACTGTTTGCAGCAGGGACTGCTGGGGCAGCTGGGCTGGGCTGCTCCTTCCCAGCTTGGGCTGCACTGACACAAACAGAGCTCAAGGAATCCTGGAGACAAGATTCCTCCACGTCTGTTTCTGACTTAAATTTGGGTGTCATTAGTTTTAGGCTGTTCACATCTTCAGTAAATTCATCTCCTTTTTGCTCCAAAGTGTCTTTTTTGCCTCTCCTGTTTCTAGCCCTGTTTGTTTCCAAGTTCCGAGCACTGACTGGCATTTTGTTTGTCTCTGCAGAAGGTGACTCTGCCTTTAATCTTTGAGCTGCTTCTGTTGTAATTTCCAGAGCATTTTCTGTTTCACATTCCTGAGATGTTTTCATCTCGTTTTTCACGTGGGATTGTGTTTCAGCATCAGTTTCAGTTGATGTTTCCTCAGTTTTCTGAATGTTTTGTGTATTTTCAAGTGCGACCCCACAAACGTCTGCTTTTATTTCAGCTGAGTGCTTTCTGTTTCTGGTACTTCTAAAAGACTTAACTCTTCTCTCTGTTGTCTTTAGTTCGAGTTTGGTGCTATTTTCAGATTCTTGTGCTGTGACAGCCTCAGGAGCTTTGTCACAAGTCTGTTCATCTCTTTGTGTAACCTTTGGGGATGGGTCTTTACGAAGCTTTCTGGTTGTCCCACGAGGATCTCCTGGAGAAGCTGCTTTACCTTGGTCATTCCTCACTCTTCTCCCCCTTTTAGGTGGAATCACGGGTTCTGTGTTCTCCACTCCCCTGCGCCTCCTTCTCGGTGACAGGAGCCCTTCTTCACTGTCTTCTATCCCACTGTCATTAGCTTTGCTATCAGCTTTATTTGAACTTGTTTGCAGCTGACAGTTTTCATTCTGAATGGCTCCAGGTCCTGTCTTTATGGCTGGATCACCTTCAGTTTCTAACACATCGCTGATGCCACAGCCCTGCAGACTCTGCTTGGTATTTGCAGGTGCTTTTTGTAGCACTGAAGAATTTTCAACACAAGACTCAGGATTTTCATTTGGATGTTGTAACTCCTTCAGTTCTCTCCTTCTGCCTCTTCCTGGTCTCTGAGTAGCTGCAGGTGGTTCCACAGATGAAACAATTTCAAGTCCTTCCTGATCAGGGAGCTTTGAAACAACTTCTTCTTGTATGCAACGCTTTGTCCTCCTTCCTCTTCCCTTGTTTTCAGATGTGATCACTCCCATCTGCTCTTGGCTATCAGGACTCTGCAATTCCTTTAAATTCACACCATTTTCACATGGCTTTGCCGCAGCAGGAGGTACAGCCTTCCTTGATCTGCCCCTTCTTGGTCTCTGGGTAGGCTGCTCTTCATCAGTTGAGTTCTTCTGTTGAGAATCACCCTGGGAAACTTTTCCTTTATTTTCTAGAACAGGGTAAAGAGCACAAATAAAAAATGGACATTACTGTGCCTGATCAAAACATTTGTGAGTTTCCATTTTCCTAACAGAGGCATCTTGCTCAAACAAGTCATACAATAAATAAAGAAATATTTGACCAATCCCTAGATTAAAGGCCAGGCTTCTGACTGAAGTTGTTTGGTTTATTTGGGAGGTCAAAAGGAAAAAAGGATCTTGGGTCGGGAAATAGCTGGGCTCACTGAGAGAGCTTTAAACTGGATTTGAACTTCATGGTAATATTTATGACTTTGTATAGTCATTATTCCTCTAAGCCAAGTATTTGTACTTACCGTATTTATGACTGGAATTAGAACCAGGAGGTGCATTTTCTTCCTGAGAATCCATAACATTTACTGAGCTGACCTAAGGGAATAAACAATAAATGGATGAACTTACGGAGCCAACCAATACAAAATGAATATACGGCAATATTTATAAAAATTCTTGTCAAATCCATTTCTCTAAAAATGAAATCGATTAGTCTTAACTAACTCCATTTATCTGATATAAGCACACAAACATAACAAACTTAATTCTTGTCATCTAAAGTGAAAGACAACAAACACAGTGGAGAGGCTGAGAAGTGCCTAAATGAGTGCCCAAAGGGAATTTGGGGTATTGAAGGGAAATTGACTGCTCTGAAGTGTTTTATTGTAGTTCCAAGCACTAAGCCCAGTGATACTCAGCTTTTTACCTACAGAACAGAACAATCAAAATCACTTTTTCAGAAAATGATCCTTGGAAGGATGGCAGCACATCTCTACTGAAGATCAAGTAGTTCTCACGATAAAAACCAGCAGCAGAATGAAGCAGGCTGGGCACAGACACCACCAAGCCTCACCCACTGGATGGAGACCCTGACTTTTCCTGCCTGTAATGGTCACTGGAATGGTGGAGGAGATGCTGGGAATGTCACTTTTATATCAAGCCTGTTTTTAATGCTACTTTGCTGGTGATTCTTTAGTGATCTTAAAACACTCATTGTGGCAGATCCCTTCAAATACTTACTAACCCAGGCAAACTCTGTCTCTGTAAAATGTACTAAGATGTCATACTAGGAAGTCTAAATTCATTTCAACCACAGGTTTCAAACTCTAAAAACATCCTTTCCAAAAGCTAAAGGGAGTATTTTACCTTCATTTTCTCTGGGGTACCAAACATTTCTGTCACTCCAACATAGTCCACTTCAAAATCAGGAGATTTCTGCCTGGGTTCTGCCATGAGCCTTTGCAGCCCCACAAAATCTTCAACTGGTTGATATTTCTCTTTTGGAGACTTCATTAATCTGCTAATGCCAAACATGTTTTCTACGGGCTCAGTTTTCTGCTTTGGCGTCTGGAAAATGCGGCTGATCCCAACCATGTCTTCCACAGGTTGGTATTTCAGCCTCGGGGTTTTCTTGGCTGAAGCCACACGTGCCACAGCTTTTGCTGCCTCCCTGCTCTGGACTGGAGTCTCCAGCAACTTTTTAAAGGCGACTTCATCTGTGACTGGTTCCAGCTCTTGCTGCGGGGTCTTCATGAGCTGCTTGATGCCAGACAGGTCCTCCACTGGCTCGGGCTTCTGCTTTGGGGTCTTCATGAGCTGCCTGATGCCTGACAAAACCTCTACAGGCTTTGCCTTCTGTTTTGGGGTCTTCATGAGCTGCTTGATGCCTGACAAAGCCTCTGCAGCTTCCAGTTTCTGCTTTGGGGTCTTCATGAGCTGCTTGACGCCTGACAAAGCCTCTGCAGGCTCCAATTTCTGCTTTGGGGTCTTCATGAGCTGCTTGATGCCAGACAGGTCCTCCACTGGTTCAGGCTTCTGCTTCGGGGTCCTCATGAGCCTCTTGATGCCTGACAAAGCTTCTGCAGGCTCCAATTTCTGTTTTGGGGTCTTCATGAGCTGCTTGATGCCCGACAGGTCCTCCACTGGTTCAGGCTTCTGCTTCGGGGTCCTCATGAGCCTCTTGATGCCTGACAAAGCTTCTGCAGGCTCCAATTTCTGTTTTGGGGTCTTCATGAGCTGCTTGACACCTGACAAAGCCTCTGCAGGCTCCAATTTCTGCTCAGGGGTCTCCATGAGCTGCTTGACACCTGACAAAACCTCTACAGGCTTTGCCTTCTGTTTTGGGGTCCTCATGAGCTGCTTGATGCCTGACAAAGTCTCTGCCAGCTCCAATTTCTGCTCAGGGGTCTTCATGAGCCTCTTGATACCTGACAAAACCTCTCTTGGTTCTGACCTTTGCTCAGGGGTCCTTAAAATCTTCCTTTTGCCTGACATGACCTCAACTGGCTCCAACTTCTGCTTTGGAGTTCTCCTTTTACTTCCCGATTTCACCAGAGATGCTGGTTTTTCTGGAATTATTGCTGAAATATCCACATTATCTTCACACACAGCTTTTCTTTTTTCAGGAGTTTTTGTGGATATTTCATCAAACATAGATGGAGATGACTCCCCTCTCAGAAAGTGGAATATGCCTGGCGTCTCTTGTTTCTGCTCTGAAGCATCTGAATTATTTAATGGTGACACCATCATCTCCCCTGAAACAAGCAGTAGATTTATGTCATTTGGAAAATGAATTAGGCAGAAAATCCAAGCTTTTTAAATTGCAGTATAATTTTTAAAAATTCAAATTCAAACAGAGCCTTCTAGAAATCAAAATCCAAACATGTGCATTGGGCATTCAGTGTCTGAAATAACTCCAGCAGTTTGAAGTTTCACACCAAATAAAATGAATAATGAAATATCCTATCAGAAATTAACTGGAACGACAACATTTTCTTTTACTACCTGATAAATATCCAAGGTTCCTTTCATGGGTTGCTGGATGCTTCACCTCAATGAAGTCTGCCTAGGCTGAGACTGCTGCTAACCCATAATATACCTAAACACTGCTTTTTTAAAATACCAAACCTACCAGATTCCTCAGGAGTGTGCAAGTCAGAAATGTCCCCTGCAGCACACGGTGGTGTAAACTCAGCATTCTGAGTAACGGCCAACGGTAATGTTCTTCCACCCTGATTTTCTGGAGTTTGAAACATCTCAGGCACTCCTAGAAATTGTATTTGCAGAAATGAGCACATGTTTTGACAGAAGAGCTGCACAGCTGGCAGAGGGAGCAACAGACTTTAAAATCTCACCTGTGAAGCTTTCATCCATATCCACGTTTAGCTTCAGAACGGGATTTTTTACCACTTTAGGGACGTGTCCAGCAGATCTGACCGTGGTGGAATAAGCTCGACCTACAACTATGGTAGCAGGTGACTCTGCGTGACCTGTGCTGAAGTGATCTTTTATTTTCTTCTCTGGCGTCTGCAGAGGTAAAGGAAAAATTAAAGTAAGAGTTATTAACACAAGATTTCTTCTTGCTGGAAGAGGTGGCCAAGCTCCTTCCATCATTTATCATCAGTCTGGGTTAACTGGGAGGTTCCAGATCACTGGGGGACATCCCATGCCAACAAGGCTTGGAAGGCACAGCCAGCCTGAGTTTAGGAAAGGCAGGTCCTGCCTGACCAATCTGATTTTTATGATCAGTGGATTTATGGATTCCACAATCTTGGAGGTCTTTTCCAATAATTCTGTGATTCCTTTTGTACCAACCTACATTTCTCACATGCTGTGAGAGACATCAATACCGATTTTACATCACAGCAAGAGCTCAGAATTTTCCAGCTTCTCTATCAAAACACACCCAAGATGTTTGGTGGTCATGCAAGAAAACAAAACAAAGAAACACAAAAAAGAAAAGGATACCTTTGATGGGTGTTTTAACTTTTTCAGGGCTCTTCCTTTTCGGACACTTCTTTTAGCAGTTATTGACTGTGGTCTTGCAGCTCCCAATTTTACCACTTCTGCCCAAGATTTTGCAACTAGAAGCAAATGAGAAAGAACAACTTTAACTCTCAGCTGTGTAAATGAAGTTCATTATCATTTCTTTATGATTCCAATGGATTTTCTGCAGTCTGGCAGAGGAAAGTGGTTGTTGTATGATCTGACAACTAAAGTGTTCTCTGACAAATTTTCATTTTAAAAACTCAATTTCAGTTGAAGGGGAGTCCAAGTACCAGTATGGCTTTCCAAACCAGAGCAATGAGCTCCACACAGGTCAGATCCTACAGCTGAACACTGACCCAGTTCCTTCCTCACTCTTTTGTAAGGAATTTGTTTTTCCCAACAAAAACTTGCCATAAGCTTTTCAGACTCGTTANTAAAGTGTTCTCTGACAAATTTTCATTTTAAAAACTCAATTTCAGTTGAAGGGGAGTCCAAGTACCAGTATGGCTTTCCAAACCAGAGCAATGAGCTCCACACAGGTCAGATCCTACAGCTGAACACTGACCCAGTTCCTTCCTCACTCTTTTGTAAGGAATTTGTTTTTCCCAACAAAAACTTGCCATAAGCTTTTCAGACTCGTTATAGATGAGTTTTCCTCTGGTGAGATTTAACAGAAGAGAAATTGTTTCTAAGTGAAGTTTCTTTCACCACTTCCTGAGGAATCTCAGTCAGGAAGCTATTTATTTATCCTGTTTACAGCATTTAGATCTACAGACTTCCCATAATTTTTCTTCTATCACCTTCTCCTTGTGACACACTTTCAAAATTCCCAAAGCAAGGTTACCTTTATGACAGCATCATTCTGTGCACAGCAGTGGGAGCAGGGAATTACAGCTGGGTAATAAATAAAGCTGAAAGTTGTAGGACACCTGCCTTGTTTACTTCAGAAAAAAAGCCATCAGAACACAGGGATCATAGAAAAGGAATAATTTTTTTAAGTAGAGATAAAAAGGGGAATGTGGTTCCTAAAGAAAAGGATGTTATTATTCTCTTGGCAGAATTGCTATGTCAGTCTGTAAATAAAAAGAACTTTGAAAAGCTGAGATTGCCAGGGTATGCAGGAAGCAGAGAAAAATGCCAAGCATTCAGGAAATTATTTGAAAAAGCATTAGAAACAGTTTTGGATCTGAAATTTTTAAGAGCCATGATGTTCTTTTCACATTACAGAATTGATACCATGATATTAAAAACCACTTTACAGAGGT
>VZTX01023057.1:31357-41552 GCA_013400915.1 Pardalotus punctatus
CCTGGGCTTGTTCCTGTGCCCCAGCCTGAACCTTTTCCTGAACCTGTAACCAAACCTGTGCTGGTTCCTGTGCCCCAACCTGAACCTTTTCCTGAGCCTGTCCCCGTCACTGACCCTGGGTTTGTTCCTGTGCCGAAATCTGTACATGAGCCTGTACTTGTGACTGAACTGGTGCCTCTGCCTGAATCTGTACCTGTGCCTGAACATGAGGCTGTGCTTGTACCTGTACCTGTGTCTGTGCCTTAATCTGTCCATGAACTTCTACCTACACCTGTACCTTGTACCTGTATTTGAACCTGAACTTGTACCTGGACCTGTATTTGAACCTGAACTTGTACCTGGACCTTCACCCATCCCTGGACCTGTATCTGTACCTGAACCTGAACCTGTCCAGGTTTATTCAGCTCCTCTCTGAGGGAGGGGAATTTGTAAGGACCTCAGTGGCCCCAGATTTGCACTTCCTCAGATCAGCAAAAAGCTGCGTTAGTTTATATCAATTCAGCTTCGCTTAGGTGTTATAAAGTAATCTAAGCATCTGTGTTTAATCAGATTAAAATACTACTAGTCACAAAAATACTATTCATCACAAAAATAAGGGGTTAAAGAGCGGGGGAAAATAAAGGGAGCAATGATGGGAGGGGGTGAGCAGCAGTAAAAGTTAAATTAGTATTTTAAGTCCATTTTAATCAGTCACTGAGTTACCTTCATTTAGATAAAAAACTGATCCCAATCTCTGCTCGCAAACAGGAATTTATTACTGAGACTTGAACTTGAGGATCTGTGAGGCAAAGAATCAAGAATCAACATGAACACTGTGTTGCTCTGTCTGAAAACAGAAGTAATAATAATAGTCATAATAATCATAACAATCATCATAATAATAAATATTAACAATAGACATAATAAATATTAACAACAGAAATAATAATAATAATAATAATAATAATAATAATAATAATAATAATAGTAATATAATGCTTTTACAATAGCCTTATGCTACTGGAAAATCTATCATTTAGATGTAAACCATACCAAAATCAGGATTCTATTTGGTATCTAATTGGGTATCATTGCTAATGAACAGGGGTTTAAAAATCCTTCCTAAGTGCAGTTATAGCTGAAGAAAATATCTAAACCAAACATTTATTACAGAAAAGCTCTTTGAAATTGAATTTATTGCAGTTTCTGCCAGCCCCCATGTGATCAAACAGCACAAATAAATAATTACACCTGCACCATGTCAATAATTGTATATTCTGGCATGATTTACAATGGTGTCACAGCCTTTGTGATGTGTCCCTGCAAACCCAGCGATACTTAGAGGGAAACACAAATTATAGTAAAGGTTTTTAATCTGTCTCCAAGAGCAGCACTGCTCTCTGAAACAGCATCTGAACAAATATTTGCTAAAGCAGATTTACAGGAGGGGGAAAAAAAAAAAAGACACTTTATTCAAGGTTTAAATTTGCTGTTAGGTTAATTTGTGAACATTTAATTTAATGACACAGGCTGACAAATACACCTGAATACACCATGAAGTAAAATTGTCAATGGTCAAAAAGGAGGGGAAAAATAGATTGAGTCAGTGCTTGAATCTCCTGGATAGAGAATTAAAAAATCAGCATTTTAATTTGTCTCATAAAGATCCTCTTACAGGGTTATTTGGTTATTTATTCCAATGTCTGAACAGGTGGCTTGGAAGCACTGAATGAAGCTAATTTCTACAGATTTGTACTATCTGTAATTTTTACCTGAACGTCTAAAAAGCACAAATAATAGTTAAAGCTTTCATTAATTTAGGGCTTTTATAAGGTATTAAGTAAATAAATATTCAGGCTATTCACACTGTGCCAAGCCGAGTCTGGAAATGAGAAGTTGCTGCGTGATCAACCCTGAAAATTTAAGTTTTGCATCAACTTTCTCTCTTAAAATCATAGTTTATTACACTGACACCTTACTGCACCCAAGATTTTTGGAATGCTTGTCTTCATGCACGGAACCTAATTTTGACAGAGGATTTTACGTGGGAGAAATCTGCATAAATTTAGGAACAAAAGGGGTGTGTTTCCAAAATGGTATCTATCTACATTAAACAAACTCTTTGAAATAGTAAATTTGCCTTTAATGGTGCAAGAACATAAACTAAGCAGGGAAAATACTTTAAAATATGATGGTCACACACACACCAATATTTTAAATTAAAATCTGCATTTCAAACAATCCAAGTTCATTGGGAACAGCAGCTTTCCAATAGATTGTTGTCCTGCAAAGGCAGGGAAGATGACGGGGAAGCAAAAGAAACAAGGTCACAGTGAAAGATGGCAGGTGTAAAATGCAAACTGAAACTGGGCAGTGTGTTCTGGGTCTGTGTGACGGATTTGCCAATTCCAAAGGATTCCAAAATCACCCCCAAGGACCACGGAATCCAAGTTCTGGCCCTGCACAGCTGGGACAACCCCAAAAATCCCACCCTGTGCCCCATCTGGGAACAAAAGTCTGAATCCAGAAAATTTTGCCATCAACTTCAGATCCCTTTTAAACCTAAAGGTGAACCGTAAGAGGGATTTTGTCTCTCCCATTCAGTCCTTTCACAAAGCGGAGGTAAAAATTTGTGCATTTTAATAACGACTGGGGCAAGATTCCCTTGGATTCAGCAAATTAACCCAACATGTCTTAAATTCTAGAGTAGGTAACATACCTCAGAGACGAGGGAGGAGAGCCATTCCGTGTGCTGCTTCCTTGGAAACAGCTTCTACCACATGGATCATAAAATCGTGGAGTGGTTTGGGTTGGAAAGGACCTTAAATCCCACCCAGTGCCACCCCTGCCATGGCAGGGACACCTCCCACTGTCCCAGGCTGCTCCAAGCCCCAATGTCCAACCTGGCCTTGGGCACTGCCAGGGATCCAGGGGCAGCCCCAGCTGCTCTGGGCACCCTGGGCCAGGGCCTCCCCACCCTCCCAGGGAACAATTCCTGCCCAAAATCCCATCCATCCCTGCCCTCTGGCAGTGGGAACCATTCCCCCTGTCCTGGCACTAAATGCTCTCGTAAAGAGCCCCTCTCCATCCTTCCCTTCAGGTTTTGGAAGGTCGAAGTTTCTCTAAAAATCTCAACTAGAAAATACCGTGAAATCTCAACTAGAAAATACCATGCTCCGTAATTCCTTCTCAAGCTCTTCCCACCTGGAAGAGATTTCCTTTCTTTTTTGTCCACTCAAGTGGCAGGAAGTCCCAGCTTAGATATTTTGTTTCATATCTCTGGATAACTGGGGTTCAGGAGACATCCAGGAAAACACTGGAGCGGTTCCTCGTGCGACGGAAACAGGTGAAAGGACAAAATGATTCTTTGTGCAAAGAACTTCCTTGGCAAGGTGTCAACTCGATTAATAACTGAGTAATTCCCTTCCTCTGTGCAAAGCAGCACAGAAAATGGATAAAAATCATTAGAAAGAAGCTCTCATGAAAATATCTGAATTACAACCTAATCCTTTAATTCCTCAGATGAAGAACACTCTCCGGCAAGTTCAGTGGCTTGAAAAATTCTCAATTCAACAATTTCTGCATTAGGCAAAACAGAGCTGAGACTTTATGTATGTGCCCCATACAGAACAAACACCACTTTGATTTGCCTTATATTGTGTAAATATCCCGTTAAATGAATCTATTTCATGAACAGTTTACAATAAAAGTGTGTTTTTCTCTAAAAGCTGAGTTTCTAAAAACAGAACCAGATAAGGAGCCACAAGGTCTTTATGGTATCTCTTAGTAACATTTAGAAGTAGGAAAAACCCAATTTTATCACCAGCATAGTATGTAAATATCCATGTTTGCTATGGAAATTGAGCTGTAGTGATCAATAACTACAATTATCAATATTTATATAACCAACAATGAATTAATCAATAACTGATTAATACTTGAGATTCTTCTATTGACTGAGACCACACCAAGGCACCTGACTGTCCTCACACAGAGTGAACTTCCAGTGGTGTCACCAGCTGCCCATCCTGCTAAAAGTACGTGACCCAATCACACAAAACATCTGGAATAATTAAAAATCAATAGCTTTCACATGAAATGGCAAATTAGAATCAGAGTATTGCTAAATTTGGAAAAGATCAAATCCAACCATCGACTACCACCAGCACCGTGTTCATCACTGACCCACGTCCTCATGTGCCGCAACCACGCATTTTTTGAACACTTCCAAGGATGGGGATTCCACCCCAGGCATTTTTCCAGTGCTTTAAAACCCCTTCCATGAAGGAATTTGAATCTCCAAACCTTCCCTGCACAAATTGAGGCCATTTCCTCTCATCCTGCAAATGTCAGAGCAGTGCCCAGGAAGGATGTGCAGACTACAAGTTCTTCCCAACTTGTGGAAAATAAATCCTAAAATTACCTATACTGAAGGTGTAGGTAAAATTACCTCTGAAATGGGAGGTGTGGGGTGGACCAGGGGAAACAGAAAAGGGGTCAAACAGAAATATGGCTTCATTAAATCCTACAGGATTTGACATTAGGATGTAACCTCTGAGCAGTTACTCCTGGTTTGCACAAACCTCCCCTGCCCCTTGTTACAACTCAGGGTCCTCCTGGATGAATTTTACAAGATGTCCAACGCAAAACCTGTCAAAGGGAATTAAGAAATCGCTGTTAATTAGACGAACACAGCTGGAAGTTTAGCTCCTATTTTTATCTTGGTATGACACCAGAGTTTACCACAGGATTATTTTACTATATTGAAATTAATTTACTGTGTTTATTTTGTCAGATCTTACTTACCCATACAGTTTGGGAAGGCCCGGATTCCAACTGCTTCCATGAGTTTCTACTCCCTTTATATGCACAATGTTCAGTCCCGACATAAATCAGAATTTGACTCCCAAATAGCTGCAGATAAGCACTGAAAAAATTACTTATCTAGATAATGGATTTCAGCTCTTTTAAAATGCTTAATTCAAATGAACACACAAACAGGAATGAAATTAAAAGATTTAAAGGAAATAATGCAGGTGGAGAATAAAAAAGAAGCTTTGTTCTTGCATCAGAATGTATTAGATCTTGCAATTTGCATATACAAATAATTCAGCCACATTCACCGGCATTAAAAACACAGCGAGATCAAATTAGAAACGTAATAAAAGAAAATAATAATAGCTGAAACTGTATAATACATACATATATTATAAAGATTTGACAAATTAAATACATTTTGGTTATACAGAAAAGTTTCAGTAACTTTACATGAAAAATGGGACGAGGGAAACGCAAACATTTCGAAAGACAGAACACGGGGGCGGTCAGGCTCATTTTAAAAGTTTAAAAAACGGATACATAAAAATAGCCTAAAAAACACTTAATTACAGTATGCATTCTTCATTAAGGCCCAAATCAGCCAAGCACTTAAGGGATTGCTTCGGGAACACGGGATCCGTGGCACTGCCGTGGATTGTGGAATAGAAATGCTGGGAAGCCAACGCTTAAATGCTGAGGTGAGCTGGGACCTGTCTGAACACATGAACAGTCCAAGTCACACGGTGACCAAAACCACAGGCAGATCAGAAGGACCCTTCCAATCCAACTATTTGGTGTTTTAAAGGAATTCCATGCAAGCTAAGGAGACTTAAAGGAAAATTCCTCTCCACCAAGATACTCCCCGGAGATCGGGCTGCGGCGCTGAGCACGCACAACGACTGGGAAGGGAGCTTTTCAAATTCCACAAAAACCATTACGGAGCTACATTTGTGAATTCAGAATTGTGTTTTAGGCGTTTCTCTCTCCTCCTCGATATCTGAACACAGTTATCAACTCAAATCTGAGTATCCACTGAGGATTTGGTGTTCCAGCCGAACTCCATCCTTCTCCTGGGTGTAACTGGAGGACTTTAGTAAACCCCGTGGGCAGCTGAAGTTGTGCTGCAGCTCCTGGGGGGCTGTGGGACCCCCACATCCTCACACCCCATCAGTCTGCACTGAGATTGGCTTCATGGACGACTGACCCCAAGGTTTTACCTCAGGGATGCACAAATCTGCCCAACACGCTAATTATTATTGTTTAAACACAGCCTAAATGGCCAGGAAGATCCTGACATCAGGATCAGAAAATGGGAATTCCTTTGCCTTATTTTCCAACCTCTGGGAGTCTCCCTGCACTGAGATTGATTTCAGGAGAGAACTCACCCCAAGTTTTTACCTCAGGGACCCAAAAATCTGACAAATTATTATTCAAATGCGGCCCACATGGTCAGAAAGATCCCGACATCAGGATCATAAAACGAGAATTCCTTTGCATTATTTTCCAACCCCTGGGAGTCTCCCTGCACTGAGGTTGACTTCAGGAGAGAACTCACCCCAAGTTTTTACCTCAGGGACCCAAAAATCTGACAAATTATTATTCAAATGCGGCCCACATGATGAGAAAGATCCCAACATCAGGATCATAAAACAAGAATTCCTTTGCATTATTTTCCAACCTCAGGGAGTCTCCCTGTTCTGTAAACCATACTCAACCCCCCCTACATCAGTTCCCAGACTGAATTTATTTTGGCCCTTTCAATCTGGATGGAATTTCAAGAACACGCCCTTCCTCAGCTTCACTTTCATTACCCAACCCTGTGGCTTGAGTGTTTCTTCTCATAGAGACTCACAAGCAAGGTTTAGTCTTTAAACAATCTTTTTGTTTCAAGTGCATAATTTACTGTACAAATAAATACAGGAGTGCAGCGATGGGAAGACAAGAAGCAGCCAATGGCTCTGTGGGAACTGGGTGCTTAGGAATTCCTACATTTTCCAGCAGGATGGAATGGAAGGAGAGCTGTGGACACCTTCCCGTCCCCTTGCATTGCTCCAGGGTGCAGTGAGATTTATATTGGAATGGAAAAAAATAGTGCAAGAACTGTGGGAAAAGCTCAGTTTAAGCTGCTTGTTTTCAATAAGGCTTTGATGTTGCATCGCAAAAGCCCGGCTGGACGAGACAGAACTATTGCATATTCATTACGTCATTAATTACAGGTTCACCTCCTTTGTGCTCATTAAGTCGAGGATGATTTTGAAAGAGTGGGAAGATAAACTTTGTAATTATTCAACATTCGGGTTCCAACCCCTGGTCAGGGCTGTAATAAAGACTTTTATATTTTCTTTCACCAATTCTATTATCAGTAGTGCTTCCATTAAAAATATATCTCTGTACACAATCAAAAACCCCTTAGAGAAAAGAAACAATCCTTTTTTGATAGCATTTATGGGAGGGGAAGAACCTGGAGGAGCTTTTGCTACAACACTCAATGTTTCTGGCATTAAACTGTTCATAAAATGTTTTTTTTTCTGTTTTTTTCCAGATTTTTACCAATATTCTTAATTATTCTGCTGAGTCAAATCAAGGAATAAGAGTTCATCTCCTTCTCATTTTAAAGAAGTGGAAAATTATGCATGTGTCTATAGAGAAGATAAGTTTTAACTCCATTTCTGGCCTTTCTCTTCAAGCAGACAAGTTCAGGTGCTGCAAAATATACTCTTCAAATATGCAAAATATTCTAAAAATCACATTATTGCCTTTCCAAGTTGTTTTAAACTATATTTGGGAAAAAAACAAACTGAGTGGGCTTTGGAAGTTCTGTTAATTGAAAAATTCAAATCTGTATTTCTACTGATTCTATCTAATAGACAGTAAGACTCAAAATCCAACCGCCATCAAAACCTGCAGGTTCTTCAAAACAGCCTTGAAAAATAAATATCTGTTTTTGTGGTGAACATATTTTCCTGGTGAACAAATCATATTTAAACATACATATTTAAACATTCACTTTTTTTAGGATGGACTGTAAATCACCTGTCAAAAACTTCAAGAACTGAGAGATAACTCAAAGAAAAAAACCTCAGTAATTAATTTCCTGTTATTTAGAATAAAGATTTCTATCCCATCTTACAGTGCTATACAGTATAGGAACATTATACTTTGCTTTAGAAGAGATTTATATTTAAGAAACAACTTTATACAGCAAATGGAACTTTTAGAGCCAACACAACATTGTATTTACAGTTAAGTCAACCATTCAAATGACATGGAATAAATTAACATAATATACAACTATTTATACAGACAAATTAAAAAATAAGGCAGAATTCTCATTTGAAATTAGCATAATCTGAAAAGATGTCGATGAAATCTTGTACCACTCTGTAGCAGAATTCATACTGTTCCTGGAAAACAAGGAAAAGGTGTCAAAATGTGCTCTTGGTTACACTGAGAAAATCTGACTTCTGCAAATCCCAGTGATAAATTCAGCGTGTTCTAACTGGGACCAGTAGCTGGGGACTGGTCTGTTCTGATTTCTGTTCATTATTTTAAATAAAAACAATGGGACCTCTTTCTTTGCTCAAACACTGGCTGACGGATGCTCATTGGTTAAATTCATTTCTTGAGGTTTTTCAGAGATGATTCTTAAATGGAATCAGTTCTCAGACCTGGCTTCTCATACCAAACATCAGTAATTTTGTCTATTTTCAAGTTTAAAATAGTCTCAAGAAACTTTTTAATGTCTCTTCAATAGGGAAAAGCATCTGGACTAAGCTTCACATAGTAGTTGCAGGGACTTTAAGGAAGACTTTAAAGATTTTAAAGAAGTCAGAGACATTTCCAAGGATTTCCGTATCCCTGGCAGTGCCCAAGGCGAGGCTGGACATTGGGGCTTGGAGCAGCCTGGGACAGTGGGAGGTGTCCCTGCCATGGCTGGGGTGGCACTGGGTGGGATTTGAGGTCCCTTCCACCCCAAACCATTCCGTGATTCCAATTTATGCCCATTTTAAGGTAAGAAAGAACAACTGATAAATAGCTTGAAAGGCATTTACTTAATATATTTAATCCCCTACAACACTCAAACTATTTTGATTTAACAGCCTCAAGTTCCTAAAAGACAGAGAATCTTTAACCAAGCTGTATTTTTAGAAATGCTCTAAAAACCCCTGTAAGAACCCTGATAACGCCTTGTACACACAATCCACCATCCATAATTTACGTCAATCCAAAAAAACCCCTTTTGTTCTTCTCCCCCAAGAATATCCACAAACAGAACTCCCTCCCAAAGCCTGGTAAATCCCATACCAGTGTTTGCACCATGTGTGGCCTTTGCAGCCTTAAGCTCTTCACAGCCTGGAACACGTCCAGGAGCCCCTCGGCTTTCACCCGTTCCAGGATGTTGCTCAGTGCTATGAACGTTCCCGTCCTCCCTGCACCAGCACTGCAAGGAAAACACGTTTGATTGGCACAAACTGGGATAAAAATGGGAGAAGAGGAATGCCAGGGCCATGGTGCAGAGGGGCTCACCTGCAGTGCACAGTGATGGGGTGGTTCCCTGTCTGCTGCTGCTGCTTCTGCACGGCGGCAATGAGGTCGATCATGCCCTTCCCCTCGGCAGGAATCCCGATCTCCGGCCACCCGTGGAAATGGAACTGCCTGACGAGCCTGCTTTGCCTCTCCTGGTTACTCTGCCAGCAGGGAACACCACATTCAGCCACTTGGCACTTCCAGGTGGAAACACAATTCCTGCCTGGAATATCTGCGGCACAAACGTTGCACCGCTGCAGGAGAGTATTTGCAACCTGGTCCAGAATGGACTTGATCAACTTAATTTCTACCTTAATATTCTACCATCCTATCCTGGTCCTGCAGACCTGGCAGGTCTGTTTCTAAATCCCCCAGCCACTGATAATTCCCCTATAATTTTCCTGTTTCCTTTGGGATACACCAAGGATACACTGGCAGTGTCCAAGGCCAGGCTGGACAGGGCTTGGAGCAGCCTGGGACAGTGGGAGGTGTCCCTGCCATGGCTGGAGTGGCACTGGGTGGGCTTTAAGCTCCCTCCCAACCTAAACCAGTCTGGAATTCTAGGAAAAATCTTGAATCAAATTTTCTTGGATAGCTACCTGGGAGATGGCAGAAAAACCTAGGAATAACAGCAACAACGAAACAGTTAAGAAAACCCCAAACCCACTCCCCATTTTAATCCATCACCTGTTTACTGACCAGAAACTTCAGGGGCTTTAAGCAAAAATGTTTCCTCTAAGCTTCCTCTTAATGCCACATTTTGATTAACCCCATTTAGCTTTAGAGAGAAATTCAAGAATGGAAGACACATAACCAGGTTTATAAATGCCTTCCCATGGGAAAAAAAAAAAAAAAAAAAAAACACAAACCA
>VZTX01023057.1:49813-74899 GCA_013400915.1 Pardalotus punctatus
AAAAGGGGGATGTGTATTGGGGATGTCTGTATTAGGGGGGATGTACATTAATTAGGTGTTCTGGGAAATCTGTACCTCTCGAGTTCCTCAGCCAATGGGGAAAGAGAGAGGGAATCTGCGGTCGGGAATTCGGATAAAAGAGGCTGCGTCCTCTGTCAATCTGAGAGACCCCATGGGAAATGGCCATGACCTCTCCCTTTATTCATGAATAAAGTTACAGGACTCCTCTGTCTCCTTTTTGGACATACACCTCTGGCGTTTGGGGATTCATTTTCCTGACATTTGCAATGGAATAATCCCAGGATAGGATTTCAAAGAGTAAAACAGACGCTTCCAAATAGCCAAATAGATCCAAAGTCACTCATTTTTTAATCTGTGCAATTTTTTCCCCGAAAGATCAAATCCCTGCTCCCGTGCTCCCCCCGGCTGTCACAAGGCATCATTTACCGTGGCCCTTGGTGACACAAATCCAGATCCTCTTGCAATCCTGTGGGCAGACCCTGCTTCCCTGCCCTGGGAGAGGCCCCACACTTTCCTCCATTTACAAATTACCTGCCTGGATCCCTCCCAAGCAAATCTTGGAAATTTTATCCGTTCCCCCATGAGATTGCCACGCCGAGCCCCAGGAGCAGCCCGCGCTCACCGACTGGACGCAGAACTTGCGGATGGTGTAGTCCACCAGCACGATGCAATCCTCCACGGACACACGGATATTCCCGTAGGTCCAGCAGCCCTGGTCAGGCCAGTACTGGTAACATTTTTCCTGCCACAAAAAAAAAAACCACGGGATTTTATAACCCTGAGTTTGCTTTCACCGCTGGGGTTATTTGAAACCAGGGAAGGTGAGTACAGCTGGGATGGGCAGAGCTTCTCCTCTGGCACAAAGCAGCTTTAGCATTCTGTTACTGCTTCTTCAATTGATGCAGACCAGGTGAGAACAGCTTTGAAGTTGTTTTTTAACCTGGTCAGCCACACAGAGCTTTTTTTTCAGTTTGGCAGCTTTCTTAGGGGTGTCCAGCTGTGGGGACCCTGAGGTTTGCACTGTTTGCAAGCTTCAGCTGCAGCCAGTGAGAAATTCAGAGCAGTTCTCCTTTGGAGCCATCAGGAATATCCAGATTTAACAGTTCTGGCTGCTCTCACTGGGAATGGGCCCTTATGGACTGGCTTTGCTGTTTGAGCTCCAGCAAGCACAGGGAAATAAAGCCCAGGGAGCTCCACAAAGAGGCAAACAAGGAATGCCCATCCTCGCGAGGAGAGGGGGCAGGAAGGAACAGCAGCACCCTCACAACAAGGCAGCTTTGATTTCTCATTGTTTCATTGACAAACTGTGCATTTTGACACCTCATACTCGGGAAAATGAACAGTTTTTATCTTCATTCCTAATCCATCCCATCCACAAGTGCAGCCTTACACTGGGATAAAACCATGGGAATTTTCCTTTGGCTCTGGGCCATGCAGGACACCACTGGCTTATCAGAATTTTCTCCTTGAGACCAACTGATATAAACGGGTATTTTAGAACTGAACACTGCATTTTTGAGCAGAAACTCAGCTGTGCTGACAGAGGCCAGGGCAGGAAGTGGTCAGAAGTGCACCCTGTCAGACCCCACGTGGGGACATCCCAGAGCGGAGGGAAAGCTCTTTACCTCTTTTCTCTCTTTCAGGTTGGTTAACATGACAATAATGGCTGACTTCTGCTCCCAGATCATCCTCCAGAAGTCGTTGACTGTTTCCTGCTTGGGTCCTGCAGACAGAACAGGGCAGTGCTCAGAGGGGGACGGGGAGCAGCGGATTCCAGACCAGCCCTGCATCCCTGCCCCACCCGGAGCTGGGTCTGCTCCAGCCTGCCCAGGCTGGGGAGAGATCAAACAGATCGAGTTATTCATTAAATAAACCCCCCATAGTTTCTTTTGCACAATCAGATGCACCCAAAGCTACGTTTTTAGCAGAAATCTCCTCTCTTGAAGGATCATGCAGAGAATCGCAGAATGGTCTGAGTTGAAAAGGACTTTAAGGATCATTTACTTTCCACCCCAAGGATCCAGGGGCAACCCCAGCTGCTCTGGGCACCCTGGGCCAGGGCCTCAATGACCTCCCAGGGAACAATTCCTGCCCAATTTCCCATCTAAATCTCCCCATTTTCAGCTTAAAGCCATTCCCTGTGTCCTGTCCCTCCATCCCTTGTCCCCAGCCCCCTCCAGCTCTCCTGGAGCCCCTTCAGGCCCTGGAAGATTCTCTAATGTATTCGTTCTTAAATCTTATTTAATCTTTTAACTGTGGCAGGAGCAACATTTGGAATTCCTGCTTTGCAGCTCTTCTCCATGCCAAGGTCCAAGGTTGCCCGTGACCACAACAAACTTAGAATGGATTATCAGGAGACATCAATTTTGAGAAGCAAAGGGGGTCTGGAGGGGAAAAATGAGCCTTGCTCAGAGCAGAATCTACAGGTCCAGAGGCAGTTGGTCACCTCACAAATATTTCAAGTTCATTTCAACTGTGACCTCTAAATCCAGCCTCACTCTTGACCACCACCTGAGGCTGAAAATAACCTTTAAAACACATCTAGAATTAAATACATTCAGCCCTAAGCTGCAGAGAAGAGAGAAATGAGAACAAGTTACCTTGTGCTGCTATAAATTTATTCTTTTCTTTATAACCCTGTGGAAATAAATACCACAGAAGTTAAAAGATGAAAGGCCAACATGTGCTGGCAGAAAATTACTTCTTTAATTCCCAAAGTTTGGCCAGCTGTGGGCAACTCTCAACTCACATCTATATATGATGCATTAATGTAGTCTGAAGGTGGGACTCCATCCATTTGGGTCAAAATGACTCTGGAATGATCATCTGGAAAAAAAAACCAAGCACATTGGCAAGTTAATCAATCTGAAATATGGGATTGCCTTGCAAGCAGGAGGCCTGGAAAAGCACGGAGTTCCCAAACCACTGACAACACACGAAGAGCATTTCTGACCAGTGAAATTGTTATTCCCTGGATATTTCCAGCAAATGAACACTGCAGGCAGCCTGCTCAGTGCCACAATTAATTGTGTGATTTGAAAGCAAAGGGAATGGCTTACATGGCAGGATGTTGGGATATCTGTTCTTCTCCCTGTTTGCTTCCTTATTTGCCATTTCAAACGTTCCCTGCACATACCCAGATGTTAATGACTGGAAAAAAAAAAAAAAAAGAGTCAATGTTGTAGAAAACAAATAATTTTGACTGCACATGGCTTAGGGGAAAATTTGCATCCAACAGAACTAAACATATTTCAATCCCCCCCTCCTCACCACTCTATTATAGCAACTACACTCTGGCAGATTTCACTACAGAAAACAAGTTCAGCAGTTGGGGAAAGAGAAGTCATTTTTTTTCCCTCAGAGATCACAGTTATTTAGCAAATTGTTAAACTCTGAGCTGCTGCCTGGAGCTGCCATCTGCCATGGTGACTCAGAGCGCCGCGACCCAGCCGTGCCAGTGCCGCGCTCCACAGCTACTTATAGCAACCACAGTGGGCTCAGGCACAGGAACAGGGCTGGATCCTCAGCTCCTCACTGCTGACGACCTCAAACATCAAACATCTCCATCAGGTCTGCAGGTGAGGGCCTGACTTGGATGGAAAACGGGGAAGAAAAAAATACATTGAGGGTTTTTTGTGCGGTGCGAGCTGGAGTTGAGTTCTGCCGGTCAAATTTAGTCTGGGTTCGAAAAAACCAAACAGTCGTGGAGAGCAATCAAATGAAAGGAAAAAACAACAGGGGGAAGGTGAAAGCAAGGAGATGCCTGAGCTGGAGCTGAGATGCTGCCGCTGCAAACGGACCAAAGCAGAACGGGAATCCATGAAGTTCCTTTAACTGAGCTCCAAAACCCCCAGTGCCAGCAGGGTGGATCCCACCGAGGGAAAAGCCCAGCGGTTTGGGAAGGCACAGCCACCTTCTCCCACTCTTGTACCTCCCACTGCCCAGTCTGAGTCACACAGGGCAAGGCAAAACATGGTCAGGGTGGGCAGAGCTTCAACAACCAGCCCTGCTCGGCTGGCAGACAGCAGGGCTGGAATTCCCCCAAAAAACAGCAGCGGTGACCCAGGAGGAGAGGGGGGCATGGGGAGCTCTGATCCTCCATCACAGAGGAAACAGCGCTGAGTGTTTGTGGGTTTGGTTTGTTGGGGCTTTTGTGGCACTAAAAGCTGTGAACGGAACAGAATGGTGGTTAGAAGAGGGTTGAGAAAGAAAGCTGCTTTCAGCAGACTGCTTAATTCCGTATTTGAATGAAGCTCGTGGCTTTTTGTCAGCCCGTTTTGCTGATTAAAATGCATTTATGATTTATGGAACACAGAAGCGAAATTTCTCTGTGAAAAGAAACAGTGGAAGGTGTCCTGGCCCATGGCAGGGGTTGGAACTGGATGATCTTTAAGCTCCTTCCAACCCAAACCACTCAGTGATTCTATGAAATAATTATCTCCTTAAACGTGATTCCTTCAAACTTAAAGTCAGGCACCAAATTCTCAATAAACACTCAGAGAAGTCCTGAGAGATATGCATGAAAAGTAATTATTTTTGGCAAAATCCCCCCTCCATCCCCTGCTCCTGACCCCTGCAAGGCTCTGGCATCTTTCCCAGGAAGCTCCTCGTGCCCCAGAGTGGGGCTGAGCGCAGAGCAAGGGCAGAGCCAGCTCCCTCCCCGGCCCTGGGGAGGATGTGATTCATGCAGGATGCTCCTCATCACATCCTCCCCATCACCCGAGCCACGAGGAGCTGATGAGTCCGGCTGCCTCTGGGTCATCTGCTGCCACCACACTCTGACCTGTCCCCGCTTGGCAGGAACCCCAAAATCCCTCTGAAGCTTTGAGAGGATCCATCCAGCCAGGAACAGCACATTTCCTCCTTTTTTAGCACTGAATGAGCAACGGGGACACCACAATCAAGCCAGAATTAAAATTCTGAAAGAAAATTCTTACGGGAAGCTTTTCAGTCATTAATCTGAAAATCAAGGCAATAATCCCAAATTTCCAACATCCAGCTTCCATTAGGGATGCCTGACAGAGATAAGGGCCTTACAGAAAGGAAGAAGATTTTTTTAAATTGTTTTCTTTTTTCCCTCTGAAAAAAGAACGCACTCTTCCAGTGCCCAGTGTTCACAAAGGAACCACATAACAAAAAATGAAGGAGCCTCTGCTTTTCTGGTGAGTGTTCAAGGAGTGCCATGAAGCTCTTAAGGGTAATTCAGGTTTTAAGGACAAAATCAAGGTACTGGAGAACACCATTAGGCACATCAATCTAACAGAACTGTCCTCAAAAATCCAGAACTGTCCTCAGAAATGAAGACACCCTGCTGCTTGTCTTCGTCTCTCCTTGTCTGGTTTCTTTTTACCAGAAAAATCACTTGGGACCAAATTTCTCAGGTTGCTGCACGTGCGTGGACAGCGCTGGCTCGCAGGGCTCCCCATTTTCAGCCTAAATCTGTTCCAGATTCCTCCTGGAGCTCCTGTATCTGCATTTCCAGAGATGCCCGGCCCCAGGCTGCTGGATCAGGAGTGTGGAGCAAACACTGCAGTGGGCAGAGATCCCTGGAGCATCCCCAGGGCAGGGCTGAGCCACAGAACCAGAGAATCATGGGATGGTTTGGGTTGGAAGGGACCTTAAACCCCATCCATCCCACCCCTGCCATGGCAGGGACACCTCCCACTGTCCCAGGCTGCTCCAAGCCCCAATGTCCAGCCTGGCCTTGGGCACTGCCAGGGATCCAGGGGCAGCCCCAGCTGCTCTGGGCACCCTGGGCCAGTCAGGGTCCAGCAGCTCCCACCCCACGGCCTGTGCCACGTGGAAAGCTTTGGACACATCCAAATCCCGCAGGATGGGCCAGCTCTGGCTCCATGGGGCACACAGGAATCCCCTCATCTCAGCACCCCAGTCCCCTCTGCATTTATCAGCTCCTTTCCTGCCAGCACTGCAGAACGAACACCTCTGTGTCAGCTTTGTGCTGCACCATCAATCTCTGACTTCCAGCTGCCTTTCCCCCTTCCTTCCCCTCCGAGCCTTCAGCAAGCAGCTCATCCATCCCCACGAGCAGCCACAGGAAGAAACCACGGCAAACACCAAAATTTCATCCACCCCCAACCCCATCACTGCTCATTTTTGGGGATCAGACTCCGGCATTTTTGGGTGCGGACAGAATCCCACACGCTCACAGCACGGGGCAGAAAATGATCCAGGCGAAGAGGGGTTTATAAATTCAAACAGATGGTTTGTTTCACTCTGAACCTCCGAGCAAATGAATCAGGAGAGTCAAAATTCACCAGCGCACGCACACCTTGTCAAGCCGCTTCTCACATTCATTTTGTCAACTCTGACAAGGAATTCCACGCTGCTCCCTTCTCTGATAAGGCAAAATTCGGTGGTTCAAATATATCATCAGCCCAACTGCAGCTATAAATACCCTCCCAATTAAGAAGGTAACTCAACAGCCTGCCTAATCAACACGTGCATTGGCTCTCGCAAATCCACGCTTGACATTTCAGCTCCTGCTCTGCGTCTGCTGTGGGGGGAAGTGAGAAGAAGTCATGGAAAGTCTGGGAAAGGCCCCACATGGTGGTGTGATTCTGCCCAGGAACTGGCCCTGCAGCAGCTCCCCACAGACTCCAGGTACAGCTCAGCCCTGCGACCACGTCCGGGCTCTGGGCACAAAATACTGACCGAGGCCATGCTCAGCAGGAAAACCCTGAAAGCATCATAAATTTTTCATAGAAACTGTGCTAGGGCACAGGAGCTGCGAAGAGGGAAGTGGTGGGATGGTAAAAAAAAGTCAAATTAACAGGGAAAAAGATGCCAGCCCCCCCCAGGGCAATATTAAGGCCACACTGCGTGTTCTCCTCTCAGTACTTCCCGCGGAGGTGAAACGCCCAGATCCCCCAAAACCCCCAGCACCATCAGGAAAATCAATGCTGAAGAGATTCCTATTCAATTTTCAGGCAAACTGAAAAATCCAGCTTTCAGGCAAACACTAAAGACCTCCTTTAAATACTAGCAAGAGGCAAACAGTCCATATAATAATCCAATTTAGCATCCTAAAGCAGCTGACATTCCAGATTTTATCCAGATGAAGAGTCCCCACACACGGCAGAGCCGTAGGAACCGTACCAACCACGCACCAAACCCAAGAATTATTAATACTTGCAGATATTTGGGTGATCCCCCCGTTTCTGGCCATCCACGTGTAAAAACTCACATTAAACTCCTCCCTGAAGAGCTTCCCTTCGTCTGCCGAGCGTATCCGTATTTCCTCCTCCAGGTTTTCCACGGGGATAGGGAAATACTTCTTTGGGCCCGAGGGAGACCTGCTGAGCAGCATGACCCGTTGCTGTTCTGTCAGGACAAGGGCAGCACGTGTTAAAGGGATGCCAGAGCCAGGTATTTCCAGCTACTAATTCATCTTCATGCTGGAAAATGCCAAACTTCTCACGTGAGACTTCACTTGGTGATAAAGCAGATTTAAAGGAAATAAAAAACCAAATTATAGGCCAAGTGTTGGTGAATCGAATGATTTCTGTATTGAGCCTGGATTAAAATGCCACCAAGTTTTATTCAGAAAAGGAGAAGGTTCTTTGTGCTGACAGGACAGGCACAGCAGGGGCAGTTTTTGGCAGCTGTCACCAAGGAGATGCTGCGAGATTATTTCATTGCAAGGGGCAAGAATAATAATAGTAGTAATAATAATAATAATAATAATAATAATAATAATAATAATAATAATAATAATAATAAAATAATAATGGTAATAATAATAGTATAATAATAGTAATAATAATAATATAATGATATAATAATAATGGAATAATGGAATAATGGAATAGTGGAATAATGGAATAGTGGAATAATGGAATAATAATAATAATAATAATAATAATAAATAATAAAAAACTTATCTTTAACTTGGTAGCGAACAGAAACTGCTGCTGCTGCCCCTGTGCACAAGCACCGGCCCAGCAGGAAGCCGATGGGTATTTTTGGGGTTTTGACTTTCCCTCTGACTGCCACCTTCTTTAACTCGCTCATCACTTCACACACAGCCAAGTGGAACTGGCCCAGAGCACAGACTGATTTCTCTTTCTCATTTTTCCTCTTGGTTGTGGCTGACACAACCTGCACAGCCCCTGCAGGACTGTGGGGTTTGAGCTGGGCACAGAAACAAGCCCAGCACAGCTAAAAGCAGAGGGAACACTTTGAACTCCTCAGAGTGTTTTATTTCTGTGCCTCTGGCTTAAAACTGCCCCATCTCAGCCCCCTGCTTCACGTTCAGAAACCACCAGAATGTTCATAAAGAGTTAAGACCTTTTTCACCCATTTTCAGAAGAAATACTGCAATTCTTTCTGTAAATAGAAAGAGCACGGTGTCAGAAATTTGGATCTCTGCTGATAAAACATCTCCTAAGAGCCCAGGAAAATTTTACACAGAAACCTTTGCTGTATCACAGCTTAAAGGGAAACTTATTTAAAACCAGAAACTGAAAGTTAAGATGTTATATAGACTATTTTAATATGAATTTCTAAATATGGATCTCTCTTCCAAGGCCAGGTTGGATGGGACAGCCAAGCATTGGAAAGTGTCCCTGCCCATGGCATGAAGGTTGGAACTGGATGAGCTTTAAGGTCCCTTCTAACCCAAACCATGTGTGATTGCATTTTTTTTTAACCTATTAATAACAACCCCATCACTTCTATTCATCAATAAAAACAAACATGAGCGAGTAATTCTGAACAAGAGACCACAGAACACCCAAAAAAACCTGGCAAAAGCCAATCTCTCCATACCTTGCTCTTCCAAAATCCCGTTCGGCATCTTTTTGTCGCCGGAGTTCACCACAGCTTTCCTGTGCCTCCTGAACCTGGAACGGAGACCCCACGTGAATTTGGCAATTTGAGAGGAACCCAGCATCTCCCCCCACCCTTTTCTACCGACCACGTAATTCTTGAGAAGCTCTTTCTGTTCATGCTGGCAGCGAGAGCAGGGCGGGCACGGCCCCGGCTGTGCCGCCTCGAGGCTCTGCCTCCCCTTTTCCTTCCGTGGGAGGTCACGAGGGACGGGGCTGAGCCACGGCACGGCCCCACGAACACCCACCTGAAGAAATAGCCCACCAGCACCACGAAAATGATCACCACCAGCACCAGGATCAGCAGGGACGTCAGCAGCTCCTTGTGCAAGTTGTTCTCCTCGGTGGAGTCTGGGGATGGAACGCAAGGAATGTGGAATGTTAGACGTGGATTTCTTGATCCGGCACAAAAACTCTGCTTGGTGCATCAAAAATTCGACCTCTGCTCATTAAAAGCGTCACAATTACTTGATGTAGGCAAAGCTCAAACTGAAAGTTCAATTTTTTTTTTTCCCCTGTTTTTTCTCCCCCTTCAAAAGCAAAACCAAACTACTGCTGCAGAGAAAAATCAAGGATATTTTTTGGAAAGGCGGGTTAAGCAATTTACCTGTAGTCAATGGAAGCTGAACAAGTATTCAGCTGAATTTGAAGCCCGTGAAAAAGTTTGCTGCAGTGCCCTTACGCACATCAGCTCCTTCTCAACCAGACAGAAACCACCCAAAAATGCCACCTTTCACAGAGATTTGATTCACTTATATTTTATACAAATATAAGGACAAGTAGGAATAACGACATCTTTCTCAGAGTGGAGATTAAAGAACATCTTTGCTCCTTCTGGTACAAACTCTGAGTCTCACCCTTCTGTTCACAGTGTTTCAGTCTCTTTACCTTTCACTTTCATTATGCTTCTGTAACCTTTCAGTTCTACTGAATAATTCAATATAGAACAGATTAAAATCATTAAAAACCCAACATGTTTTATTTAAGGAAGCCAGACTCCCAGCCTGAACCTTCAGCAAGCAAAATACAACCCCACAACCACTCTTCCAAAATTAAGGCAATTTCTGTTGCTGCTGGTATTTTAGGGTTTTTTTCTCCTTTAAAACTACATTTACACACTTCTAATGAGGTTTTTTTACCATTCCTACAGTGGTCTTTGAGGGCTGACAGCTGGAAGGGTTGGATGGGATATTGGGAAGGAATTGGTGGCTGGGAGCGTGGGCAGGCCCGGGCACAGGGTGCCCAGAGCAGCTGGGGCTGCCCCTGGACCCCTGGCAGTGCCCAAGGCCAGGCTGGACACTGGGGCTTGGAGCAGCCTGGGACAGTGGGAGGTGTCCCTGCCATGGCAGGGGTGGAATTGGATGGGATTTAAGGCCTTTCCATCCCAAACCATTCTGGGATTCAATCAAACATTTAGGAGCAGGTAACACCTGCAATAATTCCAAAAGGAGTCACATGGATCAACCAACTACTGATGGCTCCAAAACCATTTGGGTCTTGGCAGCAGCTGGGAACTCTCTGGGTGCTCAACCAGGGTATGAGAGCACGGGAAAAAAATCCCTTTAGAGGCACAGGTGAGCTCGGGACACGCAGGGAACGAAGGTACCGTAAGTCAGCATCACAACCCAAAGACAGGGAAGGCAATAAAATGCATGAGAGATGACATTTAAGCGGTGTATAAAGATAAAAGCGACAGGCATGACAAAATTGTAATCAGAAGCCATGACTTGGCAGGGTTTCAGGAAACCACTCTGGGAAGGAGTGTCTGGATGAAGATGAATCACCACCGAACACTTTCTGGGTGGTGTTTTGCAACTCCGTCTGGAGCCCGAGGGCTGACAGGGAAACAAACACCAAAAATCCCTATTTTTGTCCCTCGCAGACAAAATGGAGCCACTTCAGCCCAGTTTGGAGTTCAGAAATGTCAGCCTCAGGATCTGGGAATCCTGCAGGGTTTAGGGCTTTGTCTTGGGTCCCTGTGACCAGACCCATGACATGAAGGGGGAAGAACGAGTCTGCATCACAAGGGAATAAAAATTCCCCTCAGACAATCCCACAATACAAAAATCTCCCATCTCTTCCCTTCCCAGAACTGCTGCACCATTTTTGGGGTGTATTTGGAGAAGTGATTCCTGGACAAGCACTGAAAGCTCAATCCAGCCAGAAGAGAAGTTGAACCTTCTGCCAAATTCCAGCCCCCATCCCTTCAGTCAAGGACAGAGCAGCCCTGCCAGGACTGGTGCAATTCTCTGCCCAAGATCTCACCTCTCCTCCTGTCCTTTCACACGGAAAATAGGTCAACATCCACAAAAAGTCCCTTTTTCTTTGTACCTGGGCACATCTGTTCCCAAATCCTTGCAGTCGCTTTCCAGTGGCTTCACTGTTGCAGAGCCTGTGAGTGAGGCACAGTTTGGTTTCTTTTTTTACCTGTATTTTGCTTTAATATCAGTAAATTTATGAATGCAGCCCAAAATTTGCGTGAGAAGGTTAAAACTGAGCTTAGGCCACTGCAGACTCAGAGGATGAAACATCTCTGGCCAACACAGCTGTCTCCAGACCAAGGGGGGTTTCAAAGGGAGACTGAAATAAAGACCTGACATAATTTTTTAATCACCGCTGCTTCAAAAATTGATGACTGAAACATGGGAGTAAATGGCTGCGGGAGAGGCAAATCCTCCAGAGCAGGGAAACTTTTCCTCTGCTCCCACTCCAAGAGCTGGGGCCCAAACCTGCTTGGATTTCTGGGATTTCTGTTCTCAGCCAAAGATCAGCCCAAGGGTATTTTTTAGAGATATAATGAAATAATGAGTTTAATATTCACGAGAGAGGGGGACTGGCACCAGGACGGTGCTGCCAGCCCCCGGTGCTTCCCCTGCACCCACCAAGGCTGGCTCAGGGGCTCTCCCTGGCTCCATCCCTGGTGCTGCTGGCCCATGGCTCCTTCTGGAAGTGCATCCCCATTTCCTGCCGGGTTGGGATGTTCCCACTTTTCCAGATGTGTCCAGCACAAAGCCACCCCCGGGGAAAAAGGGAATTAACGGCAGTGTGTGCACGGCAGTAGCTGCCCTGTGATCCTCCCTTCCAAACTTTGATTTTCTGCATCCTTGGATCAGTTCCTTTGCATTTTTGGGTAAAATGGCCCATGAATAAAAGTGTGATTACAACATTTTTTCTCCCTCCACAAAAGCAAGCTAGCAGGGCAAGGTTTCCCCTAAATCTGAAATTATTCTGGTGAGTGACACAGAACAAAATCTCATTTATCTGAGCACAGGACAGATCCCACAACAACCAACTCTGTGCACAGGTCTGGTCTTCTTTTCAAAAACCACAAATGTCCAACAGGGGCTATGACAAAATCCACACTAAACCCTCTCAGGCTATTTTTGGAAGCGAAAACACCAACCCTGCCATGCCTTGGCTGCAGGAAGGAAGCAGCTGATGGGCAGCTGATAACCAGCAGATTTGTTTGGTACACGTGGAGCACCCAAATCAGAGAAAAATATTAAATAAAGGAAGGGCAAAGGGAAAAAAGACAGGTAGGGGAGGGAAATCAGCACCCACAGTCAGCAGAAAACAGGAGGCAAGCAGCAGTAAATGCAAGTTTAACATCTGAGAGCTGAATCGCACTCAGCCAAAGGCAGCACAGCCCACCTGGCACTGCAGACACAGAATCCCTGAGCAGTCTGGGCTGGAGGGACCTTTAAATGTCACCCAGTCCAACCCCCAATCCCAAACCACCCATTCCTGAAGTTCTGCTTTTCAAACGAATTCTTGGAATTGAGTATCCACCAGCAGAGCATCCCTCTGGCATTTAAATACCAAGCAAAATGAGCCAGGTTCCTTCTTCGTAACTCCATTTTCTGATGCTGCCTCATTTTTCCCATGGAACAACCACCACGAGTCTGGCAAGGAAGTCCCACCTCTGGCTCCCTTCTGGCTCTTACAGAATCCCAGAATGGTTGGGGCTGGAAGGGACCTTAAAAATCCCCCAGTGCCCCCCCAGCCATGGCAGGGACACCTCCCACTGTCCCAGGCTGCTCCAAGCCCTGTCCAGCCTGGCCTTGGGCACTGCCAGGGATCCAGGGGCAGCCCCAGCTGCTCTGGGAATTCCATCCCATCCCTCCCCACCCTCCCAGGGAACAATTCCTGCCCAATATCCCATCTAAATCTTCCCAATTCCACCTTGAATCCATTCCCTGTGTGCTGTCCCTCCATCCCTTGTCCCCAGCCCCTCTCCAGCTCTCCTGGAGCCCCTTCAGGCACTCCAAGGTCACTCAGGGTCACCCCAAAGCTTCTCTTGTCCAGCCTGAACAATCCCAGCTCTCCCAGCCTTTCCTCCCAGCAGGGCTGCTCCATCCCATTAAACATTTTGGTGCCTCCTCTGGGGTCTCTCCAGCAGCTCCAGCTCCTTCCTGTGCCGGGACCCCAGCGCTGGGCACGGTGTCCCGGCCAGGGTCTCTCCAGAGTGGGGCAGAGAGAGAATTAATCCCATTTTCAGACTCCCACTGACTTGTGGAAGTTAAATCAGCACTAAACAGGACTCCCAAAGCTGCCCCATTTCCTGCTTTTTAACCTCTGAAAAATTCCTTCCCCGTGAATGTTCCAACATCAGCGGTGGAAAGGAATTGCAAGGATTCGAAAGTACAAACCCCATGAAAATTCCTGGAGTAAACAGCAGTGGAATGTAAACATTGGGAAAGGTATTTGAAGGTTTACAACAGCAATTGCCAGGCTGCTTTCACATTTCAGCTCCTCAACAAGTAAAAGTACAAGAGGAAGTGAAACAATCCCGACCATGATTAATGCTGGAGAACTTACAAATATTTGAATTACCAGGAGTTATGGGAATGTCATGGACAATATCATGAATAAACAGCCTGTAATAAGTTGTGCCTACTGGAAATATGCATTTATTTATGCAAATCCTAATAAATACTGGCTTGGAAGTCGAAATGAGATGGCCCCTTCCAACTCAAACCATTCTGTGGTTTGATGGTTTCTATTCATTTAATGCAGTTGAATATTTTGAGTAAATATCGGGGCAACTTTCCAGTAAATGGCAGTGCAATTCACCCCAGAATATTCTCATTTTCTGAAAGGGAAATTTCAAGGTAGCAATTTCATGGCAGCAGTTTCGTGGTGCTCTTGTAGGAAGTAAAATGGCAGCAAATGCTAAAAATCACCCAGACAAGGTAACCATGTTTTAAATAAGAATAAAGCTGACATTGTAATGTCAGCAAATCTTTGAAAAAAATCGAGTCAGCTCAAACAATGACATGAAATCATTTCTACCTATTCCTTTCAGAATCAAAAGCATCTTCTCTTTTGGGATCACTCATCAAATTAGCATGCAAAAGGAGAGCTGGCTTTTTTTAGGATCTTTTAGTTCTTTCCATAGTCTGTTCAATGGAGTTTTTTTTATGCTTCAATCAAAAATCTTTATTTTTGTATTTAAAAATACCGTATTAGTTCAATGGCTATCAAATTTATTAGATAATCCTATTATCCTGGAACTCTTTCTGCAGCAATGCATTTTCAGCGTGCACCTACTTGTCTGTCAGACAAAACTCTTCCTCACTGCAAAGCCAGGAAGGCTTTGATACTTCAGAAAAACAGTTTAGTCACACTAATCATTTCTGAATCATATCACTGAAATTAAGATTTAATTAAAATAGGGATGATTCGATTACTCTTATCCATAGGATCAGACTTAAATTCAACACAATTTCGAATTAAGCTTTGAAGATGAACAACATGGATGGCAAAACTCCCTTTGTACTCACATTATTAAAATGCTGGGAGGTGATAAAACCAACAAGTTACTTCCCCTTCTCAATTCCCATATTCTTACAAACTCAGACCGATATCAGGAACTTGTTTTTCTGCTGCTCCAGGTGCCAGACAAGGAGCAGGGGCCGACAGTGCTTCGGCAAACCAATTAATTAGCAAATTTACACTTGGCTAAAACTTCATTTCTATTAATAATCTGGCTCTTTTGGAAGCACTGAGCACAGCCACGCTCAGATTGGCACCACTGATGGTGGGGCTTTGTTCCCCAAACCTCCACTTCCCCTTCCGAGCTCTGGGAGCGCCCAGGAAGAGCTGCACCCACCCCACCCTCTGATTCTGGAGAAGGCAAAGGCCTCACACCTAAATTAGCATCCAATCAAAGGCAGCTTTGGGTGGGAGAGACCCTCAAGGATGATTCTGTCCCACCCCTGCCATGGCAGGGACACCTCCCACTGTCCCGGGCTGCTCCAAGCCCGATGTCCAGCCTGGCCTTGGGCACTGCCAGGGATCCAGGGGCAGCCCCAGCTGCCAATATTCATCCCAATATTCATCTAAATCTTCCATCTTTCCATTTAAATTACTACAACCAAGGACCAAAACAATCCAAGGGGCCAGGAGCCAAGCCTGGCATTGGATTCCCGCTTGGCTCTCCTTCCGTGGGGCTGTGAAGTTCACAGGCAGATTAAAAGCAAATAAAGCAGAAAATCAGCCTTCTATAAAACACTGGGTGTCAACAGCAGTCCCTGAACACTTACCAGGACCTCATCACACTGTTTATATGGGGCAGCAGCAGATTTATCTACCTGCTTTGGGTTGGAAGATCATCCCAACCCACCCCATCNGGGTTGGAAGATCACCCCAACCCACCCCATCCATTTTCAGGGACACCTCCCACTGTCCCAGGCTGCTCCAACCGCAGTGTCCAGCCTGGCCTTGGACACTTCCCCATAAAACCCCATTTCCCCTGAACCAGCCCTTCCCCAGCACTATCACGTGTTAGGATGTGGTTGTGGGAGGGTTTGAAGAGGAAGAAATTCTGCAAACAGAAATGAGGATGAATAAAAGGCGCTGTGGTGGCCCAGTGAGGAGGAGATTGCTCCGAGCTCTTGGAACAACACTCCTGTTTTTCACCTGACAGGACCTTCCATCTGCACTTCACCCCCTCCTCAAGTCTTGCCACAGAAAACCCAGAACTCGTGTAAAGGCTCCTCACGGTGTTTAAATACATCCATCCTGCTAAGGAGAATTTATTTCATATTATCTGCATCCACACCCCATCAATCCCCAGTGGCGTGGAGACCTTGCAGCCCAGACAGAGACACCCTGTGCTCCTGCACCTCTCCCAAAGCTCTGCAGAGACACCCTGTGCTCCTGCACCTCTCCCAAAGCTCTGCTGAGCTCTTCCCATCCGTGCCAAAGAGAAAGCGAAACCCCAGCCCCAGGCACGTGGAGCCCCAACAAGCACAGAGGGCACCTGGCACCGCCAGAACGGTGTCAGTGGAGTCAAAGTCCTGCAAAAACATCCTGTGCTGTGCTGCCAGGGAAACCTCCCTGAAATCCCTTTCCACCCCATCCTGGATTCGTGTCCTTACTGGTGGCTGTGGTTGTTTTGGGCAGTTCAGTTCCATTGGGTGGCAGAGCTTGTGCCAGGAGAAAACTAACACAGAGCAGCAGGAGCGAGCAGGAATGTTCCATCCTGGACCTGAAAAAAAACAAAGCAAAAGATAAATTTCCAGGTCAAATCAATATTTTTTTATTTTTTTTAACCTCGTTGCAGGACAAAGCTAAAAGAAATAGCGATGTTTGCTTTACATTTAAATTTATTGAAGCTTGTTTTATACCATTATTGCCTTATCTCACTGAGTTTTGATGCAGAAGGAAGACGCCACTTGTGCACACTAAAAATTCACTGAGGATGTTTTCAATCCAAGAACAGAAAGGTAAAGACAACATCGGAAACCAGGGCAAAAATGCTCCATCCATTAAAAAAAGGCACCTGAGGACACTGAGGAAACGAGCCTGGGAGTCATTCCCAGAGATAGGAAAAATCATTACAAAGAGGGGAGGTTTTTACCACCAAGCAGAGCAGTAATACCAGAAAGTTTAAAGTGCTTTTAACACGCACTTTTCAGAGTTTCCTCATCCCACCTGATTCCTTTATCCACAGATAAAGTGCTCCACGGATGAATTCCTTGGGGGAATGTGTGCCAGAGCTGAGCCTGCTTTCCAAACACAGCATTTCGGGCTTTGTGAGACCAGAAAATAATTTCCAATGTGAACAAAGTTCCAAGAAAGGGGTGATGAGAATGTGCTGTCTCTGGATTCAGAGAAAATCATAGATGCAGACAAATAAACAGGTCCAGAAATACTCCAATCTCCCTCAACTGAGGTGGAAAATAACTGTTGTTCCTAATTTGATGTGTATTTATCCAGTCCCTAATGAACAGATTAATTAGGAGAGGCTGCCATCTCAGCCTTTAGCCAGTCCTGCTTGATTCAGAAATATTTTCACACAACCTTTACTTTCTCCCTTCCACAAATGGCAGGATTTATCCAGATGGTGGCTCTGCAGCCACTGCTAAAATGATTTCCCTGGAAAATGATTTCCCTGGAAATGCTGCACAGCAGAGCTCCCTCTTTCAGGGTAATACATTGAATTTAACAGGACAATTTCCACAGGGTTTTACGCAGCCCTGCCTACCAACACACTAAAAAACCCAGGAACTGGGCAGTCATTAGAATAACCATTAGAAAATCCTGCCTTTCCATGTAAAGTGGGATAATCCACCAGAAATAATCCCTGGATAAGCTCAAATATAGAAAATCTCCCGTAACAACAACTTTCACACCACCTTTTTGCCACTCTCACAGCTGTTAGTCAGAAGGGAAATATTCCCAGTTATTCCCAGCCTCTGCAAAGCCTTGTCCTACACCCAGGAGGAAATTCAAACTCAGCACACACCTGGTATTCCTTGGATAAACAGTCTGGAAGCTCAGTGATTTTTTTTCTCTAATATAATGAGTAAAAAAAGAAGAATAATAAAGAATTATTAGCATCAAACTATTTTCTTGATTTTTTCCCCCAGTCCAGCTTCCTACTAATTTACCCCTTCAATTCCTTCTACTACTATTTATATTTAAGCAGACTGAATGTCTTAGTATCTAATCCCATTCTTGGGATCTTGCAATCCCATTCTTCCCCAATCCCATTCCTGGGATTAGATAATGAATTGTGTTGAATGCCTCACTGCAAACTGCGCCTGCATCGCGTTCAGCATTATATAAACGTCCCAAATTAACAATTCATAATTATATTATATTTATAATTACAAAGCTCGGGACACACAGCAGCACTTAATGGAAACCGAAGGGAAGGGAAAGGAAGGAGGAGGATTTGGAAATGTGGAATGAAGCCAGAATAAAAGTGGAATTAACAGGGAAGAGGTGCTGAATGCTGGGATGCTTTCCACCCTCAGCAAAAAATCCGCTGGAATTTTGGGTAATCAATTCTGGCAGTGGCTGATTTTCCACGGCAGCGCTGAGTTCGCTCTCTCATCCTTAAAATACATCCAGCTCCTTCAAAAAAAACCCCACAGAATAACTGAAGCAGCTGGAAGGTTTCCAGGAGACCGGGAAGTGAAAGGAACATCAGTGCTGCTCTCCAAATCCCTGTCAGGAGGGTTTCCAGATGCCAACTCCCTGCCAGACCCCCGGAATGCGTTCTCTGGGATGTGACAAAGTGCGGCTGGAACGCGCCGAGGCATCCCACAATTTATCAGAAATAAACACAGCCGCAACGATTATGCAAATTCTGGGATCTCGTTTTTGGCCCCAGCGCTTTGCATTTCCACTTCCTGAAGAGAGGAGCGGGAAAACTCCGAGGAAACCCAGGAGCTGCAGCCGAGGTGGAAGCAAAGGATTGGGCTCAGCAGGACCGAGCACTGCGTAAACCAAGCGAGAATCATGGAATTTCTGAGGCTGGAAAAGACCTTGAAGATCATGAAATCCAAATATTCCCCAGCACTGCCAAGGTCACCACTGCCCCATGTCCCCAAGTGCCACATCCACAAATCCTTCCAAGGTGGGGACTCCACCACCACTGCCCCAGGCAGCCTGCTCAACCCTTTCCAGGAAGAAATTCTCCCTAATTTCCGATTTAAACCTCCCTGGCACAACTTGAGGCCATTTCCTCTCATCCTGTCCCATCTCTTCACACTGGGGTGGATGGGGAGGTGACCAAGTTGCAATCCCATAAAAACACCGTGAACTTTGTATTTCTGGCCTTCACACACACAGGACTGCAAAAATATCATTTTTTGAACGAACAAAACCCCACTGCTGCAGGCACAGCAGTATTTCCCACATTTTCCTTCCTCACAAAGGCGCGATGCCATGATACAGCCTGGTAAAACAAGAAGGAAAAAATAGAAACAACTCTCCCAGGAGAACAGGCAGGGAGAAAAGCAGGGCTGAAACAAGGAAGGACAACCATGTGCTACAAAAACAGGCTCTTGTGGATAAAAGTGGAAAGGAAAAGATCCAGGGAGAGACAAACCGTTCTTATTACACATCTCTGCTGTAGGGCAACTGCTGGAGAAAAAAATGGTAGCTGCCTTTAAAACCACATGGGGATCCAGTGCATTTATTGATTTATATCCTATTGCATCCAGCCTTTCTTCCCTGGATATGCACGGGCCGGCCTCTGCTCCCAGGGAAATTGCAAAGGGACAAGAGGAACGGCCTCAAACTGTGCCAGGGAGGCTCAGGTTGGACATCAGGAAGAATTTTTTCATGGAAAGGGCTGTTAAACATTGGCGGGGGTTGCCCAGGGAGGTTTGGAGTCCCCATCCCTGGAGGTGCCCAAGGAATTCCTGGCCGTGGCACCCAGAGCTCTGGGCTGGGGACAAGCACAGCTCGGACTCGGTGATCCTGGAGAGCTTTTCCAACCTCAACAATTCCATGATTCTGTTCTCAATGGCTCTCAGGTTTAACCCCATGGACCGATTTATTTTTTGTAGTTTATTACTACTCTGGGACACCTCCCACTGCCCCAGGCTGCTCCAAGCCCTGTCCAGCCTGGCCTCGGACACTCCCCAGGATCCAGGGGCGGCCACAGCCTCTCTGTCCAAGGAGGCAAAGCACCTGGAATGTAAATGCAATTCCAGAGGGATCAGCTCAGGAATCGGGACAGCCTGGGACACCTCCGGACAGCTCTTCCCAGGATCCGCCCAAGAGGGCGTCACGAGGACAGCCCAGCTCCCCAAAACGTGAATAAATGGCATTATTTCCAGGGATTAATGGATTACCACACATGGCTAATTTCTATTTTGGCCGCAGAAGTGAATCCTCATCTGACCTGACAGCTCAAGAGTAAAACCTGGGCTTTGAGAAAATAGGCCAACAAAACCTCCGTGGTGTCACGTGGCCCTGCTACAGATCTGGAGTCCTTCTCCTTTTCCCAAGGATGCACCAGCTGCTTCAGAGCAGCTGAAACTGATACCCATCCTCTGCATCCTCCTGAAGCAGGAAAAAAATCAGTGAAACACCCCAGGTAACAGGAAGGAGAGTGGAGAGACTGCTGGGATTTGTGTTTTTCCCCCTGGCTTTTGAATCCTGGAGCTCAGGTCACGCCCCAGACTCTCAGTGCTATAAAAGTCAGATTTGTAAGGATAAGCACCATCAATTCAGAAAACAGAACTAAAAAAGAGAGACATGAAAGCATCGTCACTGTAGGCTGGCAAAGCCATTGGCCACACCAAGAGCAAGCAGCTGCCCCAAAAATGGGACAGTTTAATAAAAAACCCCAACAGAAATACCAAAAAGGGGATGAGAGGACACAGCCACCCTCTCCCCTTGCTCTGCCTCTTCTTTTGCTCTTCCTGCTTTGCACCCATCAACCCCAACACACCGCTGGAAAGATTCCCCAGGCTGCCCCTGGATCCTGGAAGTGCCCAAGGCCAGGTTGGACATTGGGGCTTGGAGCAGCCTGGGACAGTGGGAGGTGTCCCTGGATGGCAGGGGTGGCACTGGGTGGGATTTAAGGTCCCTTCCAATCCAACCATTGTGGGATTCCAGGGCAGAATCCCAAGCCCCAGTGCCTGTTTCTCCCCTACCTGGAGCAGGTGAGCCGGCACAGCAGCTCCTTCCTGGCTGCAATCCCAGGCACCAGGAGCTGCTCTCACTTCCAGAGGGGCTGATTGCTGCTATTTTCTTTTTCCTCAAGCTCTGGCTCCAGGAAAGCCAGGGACTGTGACTGCTGACCCATCCCAGGTGGTGCCAGGTTATCCTTTAACTGGAATTGCTCTCCCATGACCTCCTTCTTGTTCGGGCTTTATTGCACCATTATGTCATCAGAGTAAGCAATCAATGCTGCAGAATTCCCAAGAAAACCGTTCCGCTGAACGAGGCGTTTACAAAACAACTGGAATAATAACTCCTTCCTTTTCCAAACCAACAGGGGACACGTGCATCAAGATGGAATCACGGAATCCCAGAGTGGTTTGGGTTGGAGGGCACCTGAAAGCCCATCCCGTTCCACCCCTGCCATGGGCAGGGACACCTTGCACTGTCCCAGGCTGCTCAGAATTCCTCTTCCTCGAGGTAACCATTCCATAAAATCTGTTACTTGGAGTTGCACATTAAATCCCAAATCAAATTTCCCGAAGTTTGACCAACTCCTGTGTTTTGACCTGCTTTAATATTCGGGAGCTTTAAAAAAACCGCACACTGAGTTTTCATTTTCTTACTTTTGAATCCTTCTAATTCTTCCTCAGAGTGTCCTAAACTCCAGAGGAAAAAATGGAAATGGAGTTGAGATATTTGTAGAGATGTTTGTGCACATGTTCAGTGCAGCCCAGCAAGAAATTCGGGAAGGGACCTCTCCACTTGGGAAACACTCCTCAAAATTCAGCCCCATGATAAATTAGAAAATGCTCTATGATGAACATTAAATGTCACCATAAACCCTGTAATTTTTTAATGGGACTGTTTACAGCACACTCACTGTTGGGGTTATTGTACATATAAAAACCAGCAAGCTTTGTTTCTAACCCCTTCAGAGAATTTAAGGGATAAATACCTAATTTTATAATAACCTATAATTTAATATAACTGCCCACAAAATTATATCTGACTGTAAAAATTCCTCTTATATTCTATACAAATACGCTCAGTAAAGATCATCTAAAAGAGATGGCAATAATAAGATTAAAAAATTACAAATCAGAATAGTCATTTACACGTAAGAGACCGAGTGAGGCAAAGCACCAATTAACTGAATAAAATCAATTTCCATTTGGAATAATCAAGCTTGATAGACTGTCTTACTTATTCAGTCACTTTGTGTCTAATTCAGGTGGACAAATTATTATATTTGCTTTGATTTCCATGGAAGAGGAGGTCAGCACGTGCGGCAAATCCATTATTTGTTCCAAAAAATGATATTTAAAGAGAAAATACCTGAATACAGACAAGAATTACCACATTTGTAATACCGATTTTTAAATTCTACCCCGTTCAGCTGGTTCTGTGTGTCTTTCCCACTATCCTGAGTCTCCAAACCCTGCCTATCATGGAGAACACGAGTTCCAATCCATTTCAATTAGCAAGGCTGGGATCTCCGGGGAATATAAATCACGGGTTGTCAGCAGCAGATGAAGCACTGCATTAGCAGGGCTGCTGCAGCCAGGATTAACTGGCAGTGGTGACACTGGGGCTGACAGGCCACCCTCACACTGTGACATTTCCCACTTGAAAAATGGTGGGGGAATTTTTCAATCAATGGGATTCTACAAACGCACCCAGGACTGGATGGGCTGGGCCAGAGGAATGGGTTGGAGCTTAAAAAATCCCTTCCAACCCCAATTATTCCGTGCTCCCCAGGAGGAGCAGCACTGAGTGTGACAGGGATCCTTTTTCTTCTCTTTCCTTGTATTCCTTAGCACTGTTGAAGCAGTTGTGGAGATATTCTGTGGGATAAACTGAATTAAAACCAGGATTGGTGTAGATGTTTTTAAAACCAGGAGCGTGATGAACTCTGCAGCCTTAGTTTGGGGAAAATCTACATTGCCTGCTCATGTATCGCACACATGGCTTATCTGCAGCCCCACAGTCCTGGAAATAAGGAGTCCAAAAAAAAAAAAAAAAGGAGATATTTCCATGCTTGAGTGACTCTGAATGAAGCAGTGCAAAGGCTGTGAAGATACTGGGTTGTCACATCTAAAACTACACAGGTCAGACCTGGAATATTCAGCTGTCAGATCAAAAAACTCCATCAAACAATCAGGAGACTTTCAGGTTGGAAAAGCTCTCTGAGATCGAGTCCACCATCCCCAGCACCGCCAGGGCCACCCCTGCCCCGTGTCCCCAAGTGCCACATCCACAGGGCTCTGAAACCCCTCCGGGATGGGATTCCACTGCTGTTCTGGGCAGATGTGCAGGGCTGGACAATGATTTCCAGGAAGAAATTTTTCCTAATCTCCAACCTAAACCTCCTGTGATGCCCCTTGAAGCCGTTCCCTCTCCTCCTGTCGCTGTTCCCTGGGAGCAGAGCCCGACCCCCCCGGCTGTCCCCTCCTGTCAGGAGCTCTGCAGAGCCACAAGGTCCCCCCTTTTCTCCCTTTTCCCCCTTTTCCCAGCTCCCTCAGCCACTCCTGGGGCTCCAGACCCTTCCCAGCTCCATTCCTTTCCCTGGACACCTCCAGCCCCTCCAGATCTTTGCCACGAGGGGCCAAAACTGCCTCCAGAATTCCAGTGTGACCTCCCCGGTGTCCAGCACAAGGTGACACATCAGGAAAAGAGCAGACAAATAAAAGAGAAGGAGCTACAACTTCAGAGAGAGAGAAAGAGAGAAATAAAAAAATATTTTCAGACTCAAAGCTCCATTTCCACACTGCAATAAAACAGGTCAGGATGACTAATGCTTTCTCTCGCAGATGTCCATTTACCCTCAAACACTTTTTAAAGAACTCTTTAGCCATTTTTTCACTTTCCTGACCAGCTTTTGCAGGAAACATCCCGCAAAACTCAGCAGGTGCATTTCTGAAGTTATCATACAGTTCCAAAGTCAACACAGTGAGGACACTGTGTCAATATTTCTTACCTGATAGGAAATTGTATAGAAAATAGTTTAAATATTCCCAAAAATGTAAACAAAATCCTGTAGTTCCTTCTGTTATAAAAAACAACCCCAAACACAAATAAGGAGGTTAATACAAAGTCCCTAATCACATATTTTTTAAAGATTCATCTGTGTTGTGTGATGAACTGAGGCTTTAATCATTAAGGAGGGAGATAAAATAACTCCTACCTAAAGCTCAGTGTAAAGTCCCATGATTTCAGTGCAATTAATTAAATGAGTCATGTCTTATTTAGGTGCTTACACAAGTGCAAGACGATTAATTCTAAATAAAACCAATACAGCTGTAAAATTCTCACTGGAAAAAGGTCCTTGAGCAGTCCCCAGGGCCAATCCCTCACCACAGGCTGGACCTGTCCCATTCCTGACATTTTAGTCTGAACTGCTCATCCCAAATTCCAGTTCTTCAACATCCCGGTTGTGGGCAGACCTCTGCCCCCTCACACATCTCCTGCCCCTCACAACCTCCCAGAGGCAGGGCTGGCTCCAGCCTGGGCTCAGATCAGAATTTTGGAGGGGCCACCCCGGTCTGAAGACACCCAGCAACATCCGAAAGCCGAGCTGTCCTTCCCCTGTCCCAGCCCCGCTCCCATCCCTGCACCCATCCCCGCACCCACGGTTTCCTCACACCGGGTGCCATTCCCTGCTCATCCCACGCAGGGCAGGATCTCCATCACCCTCTGCCGCTGAGGAGAGCAAATCCCCCACTTTTCCATCTGCTCCTCACCCACCTTCAGCGCTCACACCGCAGCCCTGCAGGATCGCTCACTACGGGGACACAGCAACCCCACCGCGCTTGGCCATCTCCAAGGTGCAGCTGCCCGAGCAGAACAACACCAGCTCCACACACCCAGAAGTCTCTTGAGAAACCACAAAATTCACGAGAAGCTGATTCTTCTCTTTTCGGCCCCAGAGAGAATTTCCTTCGCGTCTTTACTGCAGCGCCCAGTTGTGCCTCAGCCAGCGAAGGGCAGCTGGGAGGGGACAGCTCCTCACTGCAGGGACAGCCGTGCCCTGAAGTGCCAGCTCTGAGCCCAAAACTCAGCCAGAGCACAACAGGCAGAGCCTGGAAAGCAGGACAGCAAATCCTGGGGCTGGATGCCACCATCCCTCCACCTGCTGCCACCCCAGTGGGATCCCATGCCAGCATCCCAGTGGGATCCCATGCCACCATCCCTCTACCTGCCACCACCCCAGTGGCATCCCATGTCACCATCCCAGTGGCATCCCATGCCAGCATCCCTCCACCTGCTGCCACCACCCCAGCGGGATCCCATGTCACCATCCCAGTGG
>VZTX01023057.1:75392-98756 GCA_013400915.1 Pardalotus punctatus
TGCCACCACCCCAGTGGGATCCCATGCCACCACTCCAATGGCATCCCATGTCACCACCCCAGTGGGATCCCATGCCACCATCCCTCCACCTGCCACCACCCCAGTGGGATCCCATGCCACCACTCCAATGGCATCCCATGTCACCATCCCAGTGGGATCCCATGCCATCATCCCATTGGGATCCCATGCCACCACCCCTCCAACCCCACCCTGTCCCTGTCCCCACTCGGTGTCACACACCAGCTGCCCGCAGGTGACTCCACACACAGGGGCCATTCCCAGGCAGCTGCTGCCATGCAAAGCCCAGAACCTGCTGCACAAATATTCCTGGAGCTAAAGGATGCTTCCTGAGCCCCAGGGGGAGCTGAATTAGCTGCCTGCAGTATTTAAATCCCCATATTTCTGCAGGTTCGTGTAATCAATCCCCTGAGGTGAATCTCTGTTGTATGACATTTTTTCAGGAAGAACTGACTATTTTCAGTTTGTGGGGTTTTTTTTTTACTTCTGCCACGCAGTTGGGCTTGGACTTATTCCCTTTTTTTCAGGTCTCTTTCACCATTTCCTCGTCACTGACGTCCGGGGTTGCGGCAGCAGCGGTTCTGCAATGCAGGGCTGAGCGCATGCAATTAAGAACTTGCTCTCAATTAGCAAAACGACTCGGGGAGAGCAAGTGACACCTCCTGTACGTGCTGCTGATGCGGGAAAGAGTTAACAGAACGTTTCATTAGCACTATCAGGAGCCAGCCACGCAGTTTTATATATAGCAAAGCTTATCATGGGTGAGGAGCCAGCCCGCCCTGGCCCCCCTTCCCCAGCAGCATTTGAGGAACATCTGACTAAGCCCAGCTTTTGGAGCCGACAAAGAGGAGCCAATCTTTTCAAAGAGAATGGGGGAGAAAAGGCCTCAGCCGATTTTGGGCACGGGAGGTTTCTAAATTGCCTGGCTCACCCTGCCAATCCCTACCCCGAATCACTGGGAATTCGAGATCAGAGGCAAAAGCCTAAAGACACTTGAAAGTTTGGAGACGGAGGAAACGGCACCCAGATAATGAGTTACAGCCGGAAAGGGGGCGAGTGCGCAGAGCTGCTCCCGCTCAGGGACAGCGGGGACACGGCAGGGTGGCAGTGCTGAGTCAGCAGCAGCCCCTGGCCACTGTCACTGTGAAGTGGCTGTGACCCCAGGGCTGTGGTGGCAGCTGTGACACCCAACGGTGGCTGCCACCCGCCGCCGTCACCGTCCGCAGGGCGCGCACCACCCACGGCGAGGATCAACGAGCTAAGACGAAGGCATTGAAGGGTTTTTATGAGGAAAATGAAGGAAAAACCATGGGATTCTTTTCTGAGTACTCGTTATGTGCCATCAGAGCTATGCCACGGCTATTTCACACTCCTGTTCCACATCCTAATGTGTCTCGTGCTGTTTATTCACTGTCCATCCGGTTTGGCCTCATCTTAGTTAGGAAAGGTCTCTGCAGCAAGGCTCTGTTTTGAATTATTTACAATTTCACCTGCAAGCTCAGCAGAGGACTGAATTCATTAACGCAAAAACACGGAGAAGGCAAAGAGACCCATCAGACTAATCGGGACACGAATCAAATAATTCAGCATTGGCCAACAACAAAGCTCCAGGACTTCCTTAGAAAATCTTAGAGGAACAAGCTATTCAGAAAAAAAACCACTCTGATTGGTTTTAACATCTCATTAATATCTTTTATAATACTAAGCACCTACCCATACCCCAAATTAATTACATTTTACTTAACAGGGATGGAGAACCCTTCAACACAAAGCAAAAATTTGCAGTTCCAAGTTTCCAGCACCCCCCTCTCCCACCAGGCCTGTGACTGAAGTCACAAATTAGGGTCACCTTTTCCCCTGCATTGTCAGCAAATCAATCCAGGCTGCTTTTCAAGCAGGGCTCACACATAAATGAGGCTGTCTGCCATTGATTCGCACGAGAAACCCTTGAGCAGTGGAGTGAAACACCAATAAAATCTTACAATTAACTTGAGAAGTTGCCTTTGGTTCCGTCCCAGCGGCCCTTCAGCTCCTCAGCTGCAGAAAACATGTCCTCACACAGATGCTCCCTTGTAAAGGCTCAGGATGAGTGTTTAAAATTGCTCCTTGAACACAAAAACTAATTACAGCCAAGGGGAAATACTCACAGAAGAGTTTTGTGCTGCATCACGGCCAGATGAAATGCTGTGTTTCAGCAGCAGTAGTTTCATTTTGGAGGGGAGAAGGGGAGGAAGGGAAAAAGCAAAAGCAGAAGTGTGCCCTGACTGTCTAGAGTCAGAAAAGGAGACCACACAACTGGATGTGTGAGAATTCGCTCACAGCACATCGAGAGGTGCAATGCAGGAAGGAAGGAAAGCAGCAGGGCTGTGGCTTTAAGTTCTCAGCACAGCAGGTTGGAAACCTTACAGGTGAATCTGCAGTCTAGCACAGCTCTGCACTGCACAAATCCAAATCCAGGCATGGAAGGAATGCTCAGGCTCCCAGGATAAATTATGGATTTAAATGTCCGTGGGGAGCTGTGACGCTGCTTTTGGCACCAGCAGCAGTCACCACAATGTGGGCAGAGGCACCAGCTCACCCCCGACCCTCCTGATTCCCCCTCCACAGCAGCTCCTGGGAGCCCCAGCACCCCAGAGCCCCTCCAGGCAGGGAACAGCACCACAGGCACCCTGCAGGGATGGTACTGGGAAGGAGAGTTGAGCAGCAGAGCCTCTTGCACATTTTTCAGAGTCAAATCCATTGCCTGGCGGAATTATTTTTTTCAGTGATGAAGATGGAAATGCAGACTGACAACGTTAACGTTCACTGCAAAGGTTCTCCTTGGGTGGTGTGGGAGGGCAGCTCGCTGGTGGATGGGTCAGGAATGCCAGCCCCAGCACAGAGCTGCTCACACCTGCTGCTCAGGTAACCCCGCCATCCCCCTCTCCTCCTCCACAGAACTCCCCTGCTATGCAGTTCACATGTCTGACGTCCACCTTGAGTAAGAAAAGTTCTTGCTTTTAAGCCTTCAGCTGCTTCCCGAGTACAGCAACTCAGATTTGCAGCTGTGGAACTGGAGAAGCAGGGATGGCACCGCTGTTTCAAGGTTTCTAATTCCTCTCCCCACCTCGGCAGTGGCTGAGACCCTCCCCAGCAGCTTCCCATGGAGCTGCCAAGGCTGAAAGGAAGAAACCTTTCATGGTGAGGTGGGCAGGCCCTGGCACAGCTGGGGCTGCCCCTGGATCCCTGGCAGTGCCCAAGGCCAGGCTGGATGTGGCTTGGAGCAGATAACCTGGTGGTCTCACAGCTCTTCCCAATTTCAATGATCCTGTGAGTCCATGTCCCTGCTGCCATGGGGGGCTGGTCTGGGTGACCTTTAAAGGTCCCTTCCAACCCAACCCAACCCAACCCAACCCAACCCAACCCAACCCATTCCATGTTTCTGTGCATCCTGCTGCTCCCAGCACACTCGGGCAGTGCCAGCAGGGCTGCATCAGCTGCTCCAGAGCACAAAGGGTTCGCCAGCACGAGGCTTTGCACATTCCCGTTCCTTTTGTCTCCTCCTACGCCAACACACCCGCACATCACCCTGCGAACGAGAGGAGGAGGAAGGAAAACTCACTTTTTCCTGAAATCTGAGCCAGTTTAATGATCCAACTCACCAGCACAGCCCGAGCCACGGCTGAGACAGCAAAACCGAGCACTTCACGCACTGCCAAGGGCACGGCAGGGCACTGCAGAGCAGCGGCAATGACAGCAGGGCAGGTGACATCACCTGGGCTCTGTCCCTGCCTGCTCAGGCAGGTGACATCTTGTTGATGTCAGACAGACAGACACACACACAGACAGACAAACAGGATCTGCCCTTGCAGCTGAAATAATGCCTTACACACCTTGTTCCTCAAGGCCTCCACCCCAGGACCCTTTTTTGGGGAGCCTTCCTTCAAGCTTATTTTCCATGACCGTGCTCAGTCTTCTTCCCAGCCCCTGCTATGACCTCCACCCATGACCTGGGCCACGGGGAGCATCCCCAGCCCGATCTGCCAGCCAAGCATCCCCCACAGCCAGGACCCCAAACATCCCCCATGCCCAGGACCCCAAACCCCACCAGGAAAAGCCCTCTCTCTGGGGGTGTTTGGGTCCAGCTCCCTCAGGCTGAGCCAGCCGTACCCACACAAGAGCAGGGATCTTTCCAAACACGAGAAAAAGCACTTTGAGGATTATTTTTAAAGCCAAAGCAATAGTTCTTGATGCTCAGACGGAGCCACTGATGGTGTGAGGTGAGCACAGGACCCCCCTCACTCCGCACATCCCAGGGGCTCCCGGGAAGCCTCAGCTTCAAAACAGCACACACTGAAGTTTACAGCAGCACAAAATCCATCGTCTTTGTAGCCTTTTCCCCCTGCAGCTTCCACTTAGGAAATGTGTATTTTTATATGTGTGCAACTCTCTGATTTTTTCACAAAGAAACACGAAAGCTCCAACCAATAAAAGCTACTCCAGAATATTTATCCTGCACAAAGTCTCCCGAGAGCAGCAGCAGTGCCAGCAAAAACGTTCAGGACAGCGCAGCCACGTGCTCCTCGTGCCAACCCGCCTTTTCCAAGCCCTTCCCACTGACCAGCAGGGAAATTAAACCACTACAAAACAATTACAAACCTAATGAAGCACACACTGCCAGATGTTGAACTTGCGCCCCAGATAATTCCCGGGAACACCTGTTCCCTGCCTGGGGTTGGATCCCAACAGCGGCGTGCGGAAATGTGTGCAGACATTCGAGGGGAACATCTGTTTTTCCACGAGTTGCTGGCTGAGCATTCGTCAAAAGGCTGATATTCCAATTATTTCTTTGGAATGGCTGTTCTGGGCACAGACAGCAGCTCCCTGCTCCTGCAGCACCAGCAACTAAATCAACAGCCTGGCCTGTGGTACAGATTTAGCACCTGCCACCAGTGCTTGCTATCCCTCTTTTCCTCTGACATTCCCAAAGTTAGCAGATATATATTTACTTCCCAGAACTAAACTTAAGGCATCAACAGCACCAGCTTTAATTCTAAATCTGGCTCTGGGACACGAAATGCATCTGATTTTCTCATCCATTATTAAGTCCCAGGCATGCTAATAAGGCATTTATCTCCAAAAATGATCATTACCCATGCGGATTTCTAGGGATAGTCAAGTTCTTTACAGCCTGGAGTCTCAGGGCGTAAATAGAAACTGCATTTACTATTAAAATTAAACCAGCAAGCCTGGGAGTTATTAGAAAAGTAAAAGCCAAGCCTGCAGCGCTGGGAGCCTGCATCAAATCCCGGGGATGCAGGCACTCCAGCCTGCCCACAGAAACTGCAGGCAGCATCCCTGGAACGCTGCATCCCTGGAATTCCCTCCCATCCCAGCTCCAGCATCACCACAAGCGGTGCTGGAAGCATTAACACGAGCCCTTGGTCTGCAGGGAGAAACTGAAATCCCCCCCTGAATAAACCATCTGCAACTTTTCATGCAGAACACAGGATTAAGGTTTTCCATATGGGGGGGGATTTTTCTTTGCTCAAGTTTGGAAAAGAATTCGTGTCCTAAAAGGGGAACAACATCAACAACAACAAATTTAACCCCAAGAGGAAAATGCTGACACAGGCTGGAGAAACCACTGGATAGAAAAATGACTTTAGTAACGAGGTTTCTGCAGCAGTTGGGGCAGAATCAATGCAGAATTCCAAAATCCTCCCCCTAATACAGACTGTGAGGGCAATTCCCCACTGAAAGCACCTCTGGAGGATTGCACTGAATTTTCCATCAGTCTTGGGCTGGGAAAATTCACAAAAACCCAATAAAACACTGTCCGCCTGAGCATCTCTCAAAGTCTGAAGATTTCTCAAACTTGAAGCTCGCCCTGGATTTGGGAAAATGGAAAGATATTGAAGGAGAAAACCAAATTACTGTCACCATTTTGGAGATGAATCCTCCCTTGTTCTCGGTGCTTGCGACCACGTAACTAATCCAGATAGAAATCCAGTAAATTATAACAGCAAAATGTCCAAAATACAGCGTGGAAGTCTGGGAAGCATCGTGAAAGACCATCAAAATGAGATTAAAAAAGACACCAAACCAACAAAAACTGGAAAAAATTACTCTCCAGTGTTTCCTGTTGCCCCACTGAGTTTCTTGGTGTGAATTCCCAACTCCACTCCTGTCCTGGACCTTTTCCCTCCCAGGCCCCCACTCAAACCTCATCTCCACCGATCCAGTGCTCTCTAAGCCTCTGGCCATGCAAGGCAGCAATTTCCTCACAAATTATTTCTCACAAATAATCCTCCTAGTTTCGTGCTTTTTTAAAAATTATTGTAGTACAGGAAATGCCTCAAAACAAAACTGAAGGCTTGCAGTTTTATTTTTTGTTCAGTTCACCCACCAAGCACACCGCTGCTCTGGCTGAGTAACGGAATCGTTACAATATCAGTCAGAAGCATCTAAAACACTGCAGAATTGCCTTTTTTTTCCCCTATTAAAAGGTTTTTATGGTTATATTTGATACAGAGATATGGCTCTCTCTGTTTTTGTGATTATATTTGATACAGATATGGCTCTCTCTGTTTTTGTGATTATATTTGATGCAGAGCTATGCCTCTCTCTGTTTTTGTGATTATATTTGATACAGAGATATGCCATACATCCCATTATTTTTATGATTCCAAGAGTTTCTGAAGCAACAGCCCGCCGGGCTCTCCGATAACAGTGACTGAATAAAATCCTTTAATTCCCACATTCCTGAGGAATGGAGTTGCACATCCATTCTCAGCAGAGGTACAACCACCCTCTTCAAAGCCCAGGAAAAAGGGAATTTCCCTTCGGATTATACACCCGAGTGGCATTTCCATGATTCTGCACCATGTCACAAAAAGCAGGATCAAAGGGATGGAGCACATCCAGAGCCACACATCCCACGGAGGCCTGGAGCAGGGGGAAGGTGCCATCTATTTGGATGTTATTTTAGAAATCATAACCCAAACCTGGTTTTTTTAGTCATTAAAAAAGCCAGGAGACCAATGATTTTGTGCTACTGTTCTCAAGGAAGGCCTACCTGATCAATAAATACCGAATTACAGCATTTTAATGTCTTTTTTAGATGTATTTTGAGGGAAAAGTACCCAAGGCCAGGTTGGACGGGGTTTGGAGCGACCTGGGACAGTGGGAGGTGTCCCTGCCATGGCAGGGGTGGGATGGGATGAGATTTAAGGTCCTTTCCAAGCCAACCCATTCCATGACCCCGTGCAGAAAATCCAGGTGTGCAATGATGTCCCTGCCCATCACAAGCACTTGGACACCGAGTATCTTAAGCAAAGACTGGACCTTAAACTCTGTTAATCAGAAAAAATATTTCCATTCTCGACCGTAATTCCAAAGATACAGATAAACTCAGAAAAATTCATTTGCCTTCAATGATTAAATTGCTCCAGTATTGCACACTTCAGGCAGAAAAATGTTGAAGCATCAAGATAATTCATTCCTAATTTCTGCCTAATGTCTAATTCTTCTGATTTTTCCTTCTGAATGAAGGAAAATAAATAATATAAATAAAATAATAAATTTCATTACTGGAACATGATTAAACCTGGGTTTTTCTCCTGTCTGAAAACCCAGTAATCACCACCTGAGCATCCCAGCTGTCAGTGACAACAGCCTCAGGCTGTGATCTGCAGGAACGGAACAATTAGTAATTAATTAGAACAAAGCTGAGTGGTAAAACACAAGCTGTATTGTCAGCTATAGTTATTAGAGTTGAAAAAATCAGCAGTGGGACTCCTGCTATGTGCGAGTACAGCGAGCTCGTGGTTTCTTCAGCAAGTTCACAGAAAACTTTCCTTAAAAATGGGATTTTCTTTTTCTCCTTGAAGCCACAGGACAGAACTTCTGTCCCCAAAAATACACATCTCCTCCACACCTCTGCAGGGTGCCAGGGTGCCTTGTGACAGGCAGAGTTTCCACCTTGCCCGGTCCTCAAACAAAAAAAAAAAAAGTTCTTCTGCCTCCAAAACGAGCCTCTGGAAAATTGTTCACAGAGAGTAAAATCTGATGAAACTGTTCTTTAATTTGATTTTCATCCTGAAAAATTCTTTACTAGCAACAGCCTACGGCCACGGGCTGGGTGACAAAGGGTTCTCCGTGCTCAGGGCAGGGACAGCCGATATCCCAATTTTGGGTGTTGTGATCGTGCAGAAGAAACGAGGCCTTTGCAACCACTCCCATCCCCTTTCCAGTGAATTCCCAGATCTCCAGAGCACAACCAGCAGCCCTCTGGGCACGGGCAGGTAACAGGAGCCGTGCAGGGAGAGGCTGCAGGCAGCTGCAAGGGAGTTCGAGTGGAAAAAAGCTAAAATACACCCCAGAGAGTGCGTTTGCAGCCACTTCAGTGCATTAGAGATGCCACTTGCAAACGTGAGAATGGCAGAAAACAGAAAGTCGCTGTTCACAGCGTGTAAAAATTATTGACAGCCTGGCACGAGTAAAGGAGAATGTTTCTGTGAATGGCGCTACTGAGTCTTAGGGAAATTTGAACTGTTACAGCCAGAAAATCACCAAAACAATGAAAAACTAATGAAAAGTATGATGTCAGACCAACATCAGATCTGCTCCATACCCTCACGCTAATTCACATTAAAATGTACAAACAATCAAACCAGTGAGAAACTGAAACTCTGCAAAAAACACAGAATAAAGCAGGAAAAAACCACGCAGATTTAATGGGCCCTGTAACCTTGGAGATCTCCAAACCTGCCCCTGATTTAGAGAACCAAGATAAAGATTAAACCCCCCCTTTGATGGAGCAGTTCTCAGATAAACATGTATTTAGGTCAATGACTTCCCCGCCTTCTCCAAAAACTGTGCCACTGACTCCAACTGCAGGAAAATCTCTGCTCTGGAGCTGCTGCATCTTTGGAGAACAGGGAGCATTGGATCAGGACAGGACTGAGAAGACGGAGCATTGGATCAGGGCAGGACTGAGAACAGGGAGCATTGGATCAGGGCAGGACTGAGAACAGGGAGCATTGGATCAGGGCAGGACTGAGAATACGGAGCATTGGATCAGGGCAGGACTGAGAATAGGGAGCATTGGATCAGGGCAGGACTGACTGAGTTCTGATGGCTCCACTCAATAATTGCATCAGGATTTTTCTTTCTTCAATGACACCTAAATATAAACAGCCACCTTCAATATTGAAACAGGTTTTTTGATCGGATTTGAGATTTGAAAGCCTTAAGGGAAATAGAGTCAGAGTGGTGTGGGTTGGAGGGTTAAGGAGCATTTAATTCCATCCCCCTGCCATGGCAGGGACACCTCCCACTGTCCCAGGCTGCTCCAAGCCCCAGTGTCCAGCCTGTCCTTGGGCACTGCCAGGGATCCAGGGCCTGCCCACCCTCCCAGGGAAGGATTTCTTCCCAATATCTCACCTAAATTTCCCCTCTTTCAGTTTGAACCCATTTCTCCTTGTTCTACCACAATTCCCGATGAAGTCTCTCCCTGTCTTCCATGTATTCCCTCCAGATCCTGGAAGGTGCTGGGAGCTCTCCCCACAACCTCCTTTTCTCCAGGCTGACCACAGTAATCCCCTGCTGCTCAAAACCACGCATTTGTGCCACAAATGTTGTGTTTGGGAGATCTGATGTCACAGCTGCGGAAATCCCACTGCACACTGATAAAACTGAGATAACTGCACAGCCTTCTTCAGGTTCATTTTCTCTGGATTATCAGAAAAGAGCTTCCAAAATATTGATTTACCTCCTGCTTTTAGCCACTCAGTGTTTCAGCCCAAGAGGTTATACCTGCACAAAGCACAAAATTGTGCCAAAGAGTGCAAATTGTCTGAAATGCGTCAATCTATCGACAGCAAAGCCGGGAAGAGCCATCAGGAATTTTTGCATACACACATCCAAATTTTAAATGCCAAACCATTTCTGGAAGAGGTCCTGTTAAAAATAAAATTTAAAAAAAAAAACAAAACAAGGTTTAAAGCAGTAATACAGGGCACAGGGCTAAAGCCAGATCTCCTTAAGGTGAGTCCAGCACGCCAAGCCAGATCCTAAAGCAATTTCAATGTGCAGACATTCCTGCAGGCAGGATTCCTCCCCAGGAGCAGGAATTGTCACATCCCCAGTGGGATTTTCCAGGTTCCTGCTGGTCCATGTCTCCTGAGGGTCCAGCTCCACCAGCCCCATCCCATCCCAGTTGGGTGCTGCTGGCAAACTGGGCCCTGCTCAGCACCCAGCCTCAGGATCCCATGGGATTTGAGTGGGGTAGGAGAACAGCTTGGAAAACTTATGTACAACCTCCAAATCGACAAATGACTTCCACTGCTGCCCACACACTCCACAGTCATATTCAGCAGCTCAGAAACTTGAGGAGACGGAGCTTTTCTTGCCCCAAAGAAGAGGAGAGAACGATAAATTAAATACCAGCACTATATTTAGAAAATAAACTCTTTCCGCTGCAGTTGGAATACACCGAGTGTCACAACATTTTGAGTTTCCTTGGAAATATTATCTGCAGGGGGAAAAAAAACACATTTAAACACGGCACATTCTCGCTCACATTTACAGCTGGAGCAGAGGACAGCTCCAAAACCCTTCCCAGGAAAACGTGGCCCAAGGATTCCATGTCAGACACTGCTGCTGCCCCGGGCTGTGCCAGCCCTGCATCCCTGACACTCCATCCACACATTCCCCAACTCCCACCTTTTTACTATTCCTAGCCCCAGTAAACTCACAGATTCTGCATTTAGCTGGTTTATTTGCATTATGAAAGGCAAAAAAAAAAAAAAAGATGTTTTTCTCCTCAGAGATCAGCAGAGCGAGGCTGGAAGATGCTGAATGGCCTCCTTTGATGTGAGAGGTTTACACTTGACCTTCTGTTTTCCTTCCTGGATATTTATATCCTGTTGGCTCCGAAAGCTGAATAACAATGAGATCCACACGCTGACCTGCTAAAGTGAAGCTCAGCTCCCTCTCCTAAAACAGAGTCCATGGCACTTGGTTCTAACACTTTTTTGGAGATAAATGACTAATTGTCAGCTTAATTTAGCTCTCTTGGCGTTTGAGCAGCTAAACAGATTATTCCAAGCAGAATTTATCACTTCAATAATTCCAACAGATCGCCTCTAAAGGCGGGGATTAGTATTTCAAAGACACAAAATTAACCCCAAAAAATTCTTCCCTGGGAGAGTGGGCAGGCCCTGGCACGGGGTGGCTGCTCCTGGATCCCTAAATTGTCCAAGGCCAGGCTGGAGCAGCCTGGGACAGTGGGACGGGTCCCTGTCCATGGAAGGATGGGATGGGGATGGGGATGGGATGGGATCCATGGGATCCATGGGATCCATGGGATCCATGGGATCCATGGGATCCATGGGATCCATGGGATCCATGGGATCCATGGGATCCATGGGATCCATGGGATCCATGGGATCCATGGGATCCATGGGATCCATGGGATCCATGGGATCCATGGGATCCATGGGATCCATGGGATCCATGGGATCCATGGGATCCATGGGATCCATGGGATCCATGGGATCCATGGGATCCATGGGATCCATGGGATCCATGGGATCCATGGGATCCATGGGATCCATGGGATCCATGGGATCCATGGGATCCATGGGATCCATGGGATCCATGGGATCCATGGGATCCATGGGATCCATGGGATCCATGGGATCCATGGGATCCATGGGATCCATGGGATCCATGGGATCCATGGGATCCATGGGATCCATGGGATCCATGGGATCCATGGGATCCATGGGATCCATGGGATCCATGGGATCCATGGGATCCATGGGATGGAATTTAAGGTCCCTTCAAACCCAAACCATTCTGGGATTCTGTGATTCAATCCAGAGCACCAATGTTTTAACTCAGCATCAAAACAAAACATGGAAAAGACGTCAAAACAACCCCTGGAAAAGGAGAACATTCCCGTGTCATTTCTAAAACGCGCACATGGATTTGAAAGTAGAACTTTATGGCTCATTTCTACCTCAAAATGAAAAACTCCTTAGAAAACAGCAGATTTTCTACAGAAATAACTGTCAAAGCACACTATTGTGATGCCTGAACACTTGTTTCTGAGACATTTTCAGGATTTATATTTGTCTTTCCACTGCTATAATCTTTAATTCCTTTTAATCAACATGAAGTACATTGTTTAGCTGAAAATAAGCCAATTTTTGTGCGGTAATAAAGCAGCATAATACATACAAGAGAGGAGAGGCACCGATGAAAGCTGGGAAAGAGGAAAGGATTCCATTTGAAATGAGGACAAAAACTTTGATTCAGGAAATCTGTTGCTTTCCAAGGAAAGTGAACGTCTGTGGCCATTTGGAACAGGAAGAACAATATTCCATATTCATTTGCATTGCAGAGCAGCTCTGCAGCCCACACAGGGTAAATATACTAAAATTATTTGCATTGTGACCACATGGAAATGGCTTCATGATAGTATTTTAATTGTGAGTAACTTCAGGGAAATCTACAACATAGAAAAGAAAATAGAAATAGAAAACATAAAATTCCGCAGCAGGGCAGAATTTTTGAATGGATCTGCTGAAATATCTCAGAAATAGAAAAAAAACCCAGGGATTTCCTACATTCAACATGTCCATCAACTCTAGGGAAAGGCTGGAGCTCGTTGTGGAAAGCAGCCTAACACTGCTGGCAATGGAAAAGCTAAGCCTGTAATACTTTTCCCTCCTTGTTAACCCAAGGATTACAATCCCTTCCCATCCCTGTGCTTCATGCAGCTAATACAGCCAATACATATTTATTGGAATTCTCCACGCAAACCCAGCAAAGCCCTTGGAAATTTAAGGCAAAACGCATTAAAATGATCTTTAAGTCTTCTTTAGGGCCGTTTCAGACATGGATTTCATAGTGGCGTCACTAATGTGATAATCACAGATTCTGGAGACTCTGCTGCAAATTCACAGAGAATTCCCAGAAATGCTCGGGATCAGCTGGAAATGTTCTGGTTTGATGTTAACTTGGGTACAGCTCTCTGGGAAAAAAGTCCCTTCAAACCCTGGTGATAATTTGAAGTGTCCTGGGGGAGCTGCTCGTTCCGATGTGCCACAGCCTCAGGGCTGAGGGACCCCTTCCGTCCCTTAGGGAAGGGAATTGCACTGGGATGTAAATGGGAATGCTGGGTTCAGCCATGCTGACCTCTGATTGAAAGATAGAGAGGTTTTAGTTCGTGGAATCACGGAATTGTCAAGGCTGGGAAAGCCCTCCAAGGTCATCGAGTCCACCATCCCCAGCACTGCCCCGTGTCCCCAAGGGCCACATCCACAGGGCTCTGAAACCCCTCTGGGATGGGGACTGAGCCCTGCCCTGGGCAGCTGAGCCAGGGCTGGACAAACCTTTCCAGGAGGGAATTGTCCCAAAATCCACCCTGAGCCTGCCCTGGTCCATCCTGAGGCCGTTCCCTCTCCTCCTGTCCCTGTTCNAGCCTGCCCTGGTCCATCCCGAGGCCGTTCCCTCTCCTCCTGTCCCTGTTCCCTGGAGCAGAGCCCGACCCCCCCGGCTGTCCCCTCCTGCCAGGAGCTGTGCAGAGCCACAAGGTCCCCCCTGAGCCCCCTTTGCTCCAGGCCAGTGTGGAGCATCCCAAAATTCCATTTCTCAGCATTGCTTCGGTTGGAAAAGCCCTCCAAGATCACCGAGTCCAACCCCAGCACTGCCAAGGCCACCCCTGCCCCGTGTCCCCAAGTGCCACATCCTCACAGCTCTTAAATCCCTCCAGGGATGGAAACTCCACCAGTGCCATACAGCAACGAGAATTTTCTAAAGAAGAGGTTTGAATGATCAAAATGATTAATATTCAATACTCATCTACAGATTCATGAAAAAAATCCCAAATTTTCCACTTTGTCGGGGAGGAAATGGCACGGGGAACTGATCAATCCCTGACAGGGTATTGTCATGGATAAACAAACAGAGGAAAACCACCACAGGCTTCAAAAGTTAACAATGGGAGGTCAGGGCTTTATTGCCAATTCTTCACCTTAGGAAAGGCAGATTTCATTAAATGCATGTAATTTAAATATAGTTCTTTAAAACAGCCTAACACTAAGATTACACTTACAAAAAAAAGTTCATGTGTTTTCCTGAGTCATGACTGTTCCTTATCTTCTTGAACTCATAGTAAATCTTGGAAACTCTTTTTAGACCCTACAGTGAAAGCAGAACTTCCCAAATCACGTAGAGGGCTAAAAATATTTCAGCAAGTTCCCTCAAATTCCAAAGTGTCTGTGAGAAAAGTACCTTTCCCACAGATAAATTCACAGTATTTATAATTTATACCCAGTTCATAATTCCTTCTAAACACCACAGGTGGGAGACACCATATCAGGTCCTCAAATAAAGTATAAATGTTCTTGTGGAAGGGGAAAAAATCCCAGAATGGGTTGGGTTGGGAGGGATCTTAAAGCTCATTCTGCCATGGGCAGGGGCACCTTCCACTAAACCAGGCTGCTCCAAGCCCCATCCAACCCGGCCTGAGACATTCCAGGGATGGAAAAATCCTCTATCTTAGATATCAATTCTGATGCTTTGGAAAATTTCATTGGCCATTTGAAGGCCTTTAATACCTAAAAAGTTTTGGATGTGGGTTTGAATAACCACAAGGAATAGCTCCCCACTTGCACAGGACTCCCTCCTCTTAAAATAAACGAAATTAAAAATAAATCTTAAAAAAAAAATCAAACCCATGATCTAGCTTACCAAGCAAACTTGACTTTGCAGTAGAAATTTGAATACATCTTCACGATTCTCCATTTCACACGGATGGGTTTGGCCAAGCAGAAGCCATGTGAAATAGGTGTTATTAAAATGCCATATGCAGCATCATATGGTATTTCCTTGCACAGTTCAGTGCCTGAGCTCTAGAGGAAAAGAAATGGTAATTCTATGCAAAATAAGCTGTGACTCACCAGCACGCTGCTTTTGCAATTAGCAAATTCCCCGGTTTTATTTACATGGTTTTCAGTTAGATAGTTTAAATAGTTTTAAAACTTCCTGACTAAAAGGAAACTAAAACCAAAAGCAATTTCAGAGATTTGTATATAAAGAAATAGAGGGAACTGATACCTCGAGGACTGGCAAAGGAGCCCAATATTAAAAGCAGGGATTTTGCACTGAGGAAAAACGACTGCATGCATGGATACTTCATCCAGTGTCGTAAAATTCACCCCAAAAACCTTCAACTTCCCTCAAGGAATCAAAGAGGTGTGATTTTATACACCCATGATACACACATTTCATGGGGGCTGGAAAAACTGAGGACTGCAACAGGCTTTTTAAAATCTTGCACTGAGTATCTTTACAACTACAATTAATGCAGCATTTTTCTATATTTTTCGGCTTAATCCCAACTATTTCTCCTGAAGTTCACAAGCACCTTCAGGTGACTATTTGATAATCCCAACTATTTCTCCTGAAGTTCACAAGCACCTTCAGGTGACTGTTTGAGAAGCATCCGCTGCCCTTTGGTTTTGTTGTTGAGGAAGTGTGGAACACGGCTGTGCCAGTGCTAATAAAAATAATAAAAATAAAAATAAAAATAAAAATAAAATTATAATAATGGTAATAATTATAATAACGATAATAATGATAATAATGATAATAATAGCAATCGTAGGAGTAATAATAACAATAATAACAACAATTCTTGGTTGCAACAAAATTTGGTACCTCTCCTTTTCCCAGCAGGACCCTTATTTTCCCTGGTTGCCGTGGTGATGCTGCTGTGGTTTCCCACCTGAAGCTTTGGGAGAGGAGGCTTTGCTGGGCAGGGCACAGCTCCCTCCAGAGTTTCTGTGTCCTGCTGGNAAATAAAAATAAAAATAAAATTATAATAATGGTAATAATTATAATAACGATAATAATGATAATAATGATAATAATAGCAATCGTAGGAGTAATAATAACAATAATAACAACAATTCTTGGTTGCAACAAAATTTGGTACCTCTCCTTTTCCCAGCAGGACCCTTATTTTCCCTGGTTGCCGTGGTGATGCTGCTGTGGTTTCCCACCTGAAGCTTTGGGAGAGGAGGCTTTGCTGGGCAGGGCACAGCTCCCTCCAGAGTTTCTGTGTCCTGCTGGGGGCTCAGGAATGGCCAAATGGGAATGTTTTCCCAAAGCCCTAAAAAGATGGAACCAACCCTTCTTCACTTCTTGTCCTCAAGTTTCTCCCCACTGGGACAAGGCTTGCAATGCTGCTGCCGTTCTGCACGCCTTGGACATTCTGAAATACCAGCTTGAGAATGTTCTGGATTTATTCCAGCCAAGTTCCTGATGAATTTGGAACGGGACATGTCTTTATTCCCGGTCAGAGTTGCTTTCAGCTCGCCCTAAGCAGCACATTTTGTCCTTCCAGGCAAGGTAAGGCTTTGGATCTCACCCTTCCCAAGAGGTTTCTGTAGGACCACAGGACTCAACTCATCCATTCAGGCAGAGGGATGAGATCCCATCACCTACAGTGCTTTATTCTGGAAAACCAGGACAGCACAGGATAGGATTGGATCCCTGGCCTGTCTATATATACCCATATATTTCTCCACTATTTACAAATTATTTGCCTTTCAGAGTGTAAAATCCAAAATGAAAATACAGCACGAGCCAGTTTACATCCTGGAGTCCCATCTTTGCAAGAAAAAATCCATTATTAAACTAAGGAAAGTCAGACTAAGCATTAACTTCAACACTTCTGATGCCACACTTCGAATAACTGTGTGCCAAGACGTGTGCCCTTCGAACACACAGCTGAGGGGGCTGGGCAGACTGAAAACAAGAATTACCAAATCAAGCTGCCTCCTTTCCCTGCACTGATCACAGGGAAAAGAAAAGAGGTCGCATCAATTCAACTGAAGCTGGTTAAAAGTGTGTTTTTAGGTTATCCCGCACATCAGCACTGTCAGCACGATGAGCAGACGCCTGGCTGGGTTTTGGCAGAGCCCCCGCCTTGTGCTGCTGAGCAAAATGACTCCTGCACCTCAGAGAGATCATCAAACATCAGCCAGGTAACTCAGCAGCAATCAAAATAATCCAATCACCAATTATAAATTTACTATGTAAGCATTTACTGATAATCGTGGGGTGTAACAAATGGTATTGGGAAAATCCTGAAGAAGCTGAAGGAAGAGGACACAGCAGTGAAATAAAAATTCTGCCTGCAGACAAAGCTCCTGGGGCTGCTGCAGCCCCTCTTGAATTCACAGAGCCCACAAGAGCTGCTTGGTTTGGAACATGAAGGTTTTCCTCTGCAAGCCAAGCTGACAGCAAACATATGCTCAAGCGCTGCTGCTGCAGACAGCGAAGCCTGGTTACTTTGTAGTAATAAATATTAAATAACTACATATGTTAAATAAATATTTTTAAATTATGTTACCAGAATAACTACATAAAATCAAGTTTAATAACCTAATATTGTTAGAAAATAAATTACTAATAAATAGACTGATCTGTTATTTCAGTTGTGCACAGACTGGGTTAGAGCAAGTGCCCACATCAGAGAACATCACATGGATATCACAGCTGCTTTTCTGAAGGAGACAAACACTGCACAAGGTTATCTTCATGAATAAACCACCCGAAAGGTCGATATTCCCTAATTTACAATGCTGAGGTCTTTTCTGACCCCACAGACTGAGAGCAAATAAAAACGAAAGGTTCTGCTTCCTCCAGACCTTTGTGTGCATCATTTCAACACACCTGGTACACTGCTGTGCACGATATTCCCCTTTCCATCTCCAATTTTCCATCCCAAACCTCACTGAACACACTCAATTATTGCTGCAGCTTGAGCCGGGAAACAGGAGTGGATTTATTCCTTTATTTTCCTGCTCCGTTCCAGCCCAGGCTCGGATGGAGCTGATGTTTGCTCCCCTCATTTCTGTCACAGTCAGGCTGGGCCCACCAACCATGCACACCAACCTCAGATCATTCTGAGAAGTTTTACCTGGAGAAAAATGGCAAAATTCCTTAAAAACAGGGAAGATTTGTGGATGAGCCATAGTAGAGCACAGCCAAGGAAAAGCTTCCGCCCAATCCCAGAACGGCTTGGGCAGGAAGGGACCTTCAAGACCATCCAGCTCCAACTCCCCTGCCCGAGTTGCAGCTCAGAGAGAAAAGAATTTATGAGAGAAAATATTCAGCTGCTTATCATGAGTGATGGTTTCTCGTTTCAACTCAAGCCTTGCCACCTCCTCGCCAGTAATCCTCAAAAACCTGACACGGAGAAAGAAACATCCCAGTTTTGGGATGGGCAGAAGAATTCACCAGAATAGCTCCGAGAGCTCAAAAACGCTGCATTTTCCATTTGTGTGAAGAAAAAGAAGTGAAAAAAAAACCAAAACAACCTCCTCAGAACAGTGTGACCCTGCTGGAGAAAAGGGCTGCTGTGTTTTCCCACCGGTGCCTGGAAGAGACAAAAGTGGAAGCTGACGACTGAAGGAACAGCTAAAAATACCCCAAGTAGTCTGGATCTGAGAGTTGTGTGCCCTCACTGCAATTAGCAAACTGCATATTCAGTTTCACCGACACTAATGAGTGCAAGTGAGTTCATCTACACCTCAATTAACTTCAAGAGACGCTTCTTTTCCACAAATAACGGCGCTTTCTCCCTTCTTTTGCACAGTCCCTCCTTCTGCCTGACCCCTTGGGCAGTAAATCACCGCCTCGCTTGCTTCAAATTAGGTTTGGAGGGAGGGAAGGGGTGAAAGAAAAGAGAAAAATGCACTTCCAGCACAGGGAGGAAGGGAGAAGGAAACACTCGCACTGGATGGGAGCAGATGGATGCCAGCGGATTTTTGGGATGCAGCTGTCGTTGTGTGTGTTTAAGGAAAATCAGGAAAACTCCGTGAAGGAAAAGTCCAGCACAGGGAACAAGTGGAGGAAGAGGAAATGGATTTAGGGTACCTGGGAAAATAGGATGAGAAATAAATGAAAATATGAGATTTCAACGCCAAACCTGCAGTGAGGATGACACTGAGGAAGGATTGCCTGGATTCCCACGGGAGCAGCAGGATGGGGAGGACACAGGGATGGTCCCCAAACCAGCCACCCCCAGACCTCACTCTTGGATTTCCCTTTGTCCCATCTGCTCCTAATACATAATCATGGAATGTTTGGGTTGGAAAGGACCTTAAATCCCACTCAGTGCCACCCCTGCCATGGCAGGGACACCTCCCACTGTCCCAGGCTGCTCCAAGCCCAATGTCCAACCTGGCCTTGGGCACTGCCAGGGATCCAGGGCTGCTCTGGGCACCCTGGACCAGGTCCTGCCCACCCTCACAATCAACTTTCCCTTTTATTCAGATCCTGACAGCGCTAATTACCAGAGAAGTGTGCAAACAGATGCTCATTTGAAGCCCCACCACCGAGGAGAAGCAGTTTGGCAAGAGGCAGCGGCTGATGGAAAATCCAGCTATTGATTTTCCTATCGGCCCTGTCATCGCTGCTGCTGCCTACGAATAAACAACCCAGAGAATGTTTGCTTTCCGATGACAGCTGGTGTCAGCATCAGTGTGCATTTGCTGTCACGCTTCCTGCGGAATAAACTGATATTTTGCTATTTAATGTGTTTCGAAATCATCGCTGGAATTCCTGATGGCATTATTGTATCAAATGTATGTGTAGCTTAAATCCCTGGCAAAGCACTGAGCATCCACAGCCAGCCCCCATTCAAAACCTTAAAAACTCTTTCAAGACGTGGCATTAAAAAGAATTGCTCCTCTTGAATATATTTACTGAGGAACAGAAGAAAACTGGATGTGAATAACACCACAATAATCACAGCAATAATAGAGAAACATCCTCTTGGGAAATATTTAGCACAAGTGAGTTTTGAGTGCTGCTCGGGCTATTTACAGCTCTCAAAAACCTAATTTTGGACTTCTGAGGGATTTCTATAATTATTGATTTCTCCTTCTTACTTTGCAAGTTGGATTTCTGCATAAAGGGTTGGGTTTTTTTGAGGATTAAAAAAAAAAAAAAAAAAAAAAAAAAAAAAGGAGAGTGTTTTCCCAGCAGCCCCTGAGAGCTGCCTTTAAGGCACCATAAAACACAGAGGACAATCCCACTTGGAACCTCCTTGGAGTGAAACACATAACAAAAAAATTTGACCAGCACGTTTAGAGATGCTGAAATTCCATCCAAAAATATTTTGGGGTGGAAAATACCCCTTGCTGAAGTGTGGCTTGTTACCATGGGAATAATTCTTTGAACTGAGCTGCATCCTGGACCTAAGATCAAAGAGAATTAAATTTCTATTTTAGAAGTAAGAAGTGGCTTAAAAATAAAATAGAAATGCAGCATTTGTGCAGGACACAGAGTCCCAAACGTGCAGGTTTTATTTTCCCAAGCCTGGACCAGCCTGGCAGCCACATGTCCTGCCCTGGCTCCTTCCGTGCCAAGCACCAGCAGCATCCACTGAAACCCTGCCCTTGGAAAGATCCTCCTGTTGTAAAACCAGTTGTTTTCTGAGAGAGTGGATTTTTGCTTCTTGTTTTTAATTAAAAGGAGCCTTTTATCTCGCCCAGTGTTTACTATGGCATCCTGTGCTCACACAGAGCTGGCAGGGCTCTGCATCTGCCCCAGCCATCTGTCTGTGCTGGCTGGGACCGGCTGGTGGCCCCAGAGCCGTGGAAGAGGCACAGACAGACAGGGCTGGCGGCCACTGAGCCCTAATGTGGCACTTGGGTCACTCATTTTGATGCCTTAATAATTTCTGGGTTTTGACTCTTCACGTATCTGTAGCTTGGGGTAGTTCTGTGCTTCCTACAAAACCTCTGTTCCCAGCACCTTCAGCCAAAACAATCCCTCTGAATAGAAAACCCAAGGACACGTTCGTTGTCCTAGGGCCCAAAAATATGTAAACAACAGTGAACTGTGGGGGAGCAGGTTTGGGGTGGTTGACATCATCACCCGAGGGTGTGGCTGGAGAATTAGGGGACAATGTGATAATGGGACAGAATTTATCAAAGGTGAAGGGCTCGTGACCCGGTGTCCATTTGGGGTGCAGTCCCCGAGGGGGACTTTGCTCGCCCCAATGCACCTTCAAGGCCTTGAATAAATTTGTCCTTTTTATACTCCTGATTTGTCTTGGCCTCTGTTTCAGGTAATCTGCTTTTAGGCACCAATTTCACATCACACACTGAGGACAGAACAGGGGTGACTTTGGGGCAGAAGGGGACGACAGGTGAAACGCACATTTCACACCACAGCAGGAGCAGCAGCCAAGGCACCTCGGGGACCCTGGGAATGGTTCCGTGCCCTGCCAAGGGATGGCAGGGACACCGAGGTGTCCCCAAACCCCACACACAACACACCCAGACACGGCTGCCGAGCCAGCCAGCACCGCATGGTGCTCGGCAGCCCCCAGGATTTCTCCAGGAATATTACCAAGATGAGAAACGGGTGGTGAGCCCCTGGCACAGGGTGCCCAGGGAGGCTGGGGCTGCCCCTGGATCCCTGGCAGTGCCCAAAGCCAGGCTGGAGCACCCTGGGATGCTGGAAGATGTCCCTGCCCATGGCAGGATGCGGAACTGGGGGATCTTTAAGGTCCCTTCCAACCAAAACCCCACGGAAAGGCTCAGAAAGTCCTTCAATGACACTTTCAGGCTCAGAGGATACGAAACCAAAGCAGCCACCCCGACTTCCTTTAAATAACCCCTTCAGACGAAACAGGTTTCAAACAGCATCACTGAAATCTCCAGCAGTGTCATTTATAAACACACACCCCCAATATTTTCACTTCTTCTCTTTGTTTGGCATTTTCACCCCATGTTTTGAGCAATTGCTTCCCACACCTTAACAAATGAAATGCTCCAAACCAAGGAAACTTTCAAAGCAGTGAATATTTCAAGTATCTTTGCAGCTTTTTGTGTTTCCTGCTCCAGGGATCTTGGGGATTTTTCCCCTGACACATTCTGGACCACAATCACTCAAAGCACAAATACATCCCCGTATTTTTAAGGCCAAACCACAGTACCAGTTCCATAGACACAAGTCCCACACAGGTACATTTTAGAGTAAAAAAATACAGGCCCAGGAGACTAAGGAAGGAGATCCTCCAAATTATATTGCCCCCAAATTATTCCTATTTTGCTGTCCTACAGTCCTCCCCTAATATTTTCAATTTTTATTTAATATTCCTGGAGAGCTTATTCCAAATCAATCAATGGACCTGGAAAGGTAATTCTGATTAATTTTCAGTCCTTCCATCCAACTAGCTGAGTTACATTTCAGCACGACCTACAATTAGACATTATTTTTATTTTCCTTTGATTTACCTCCTTTCCAACTGATGCAGAGATGCCCAAGAGCTGCTGCCCCACAGGACCCATTTTTTCAGACCAGGTGAATTCTGCTGCCTGTCAGACTCGTCTTTGAGGATTTATCAGCCAAAAAAAAAAGGGGGAGCTTTTTATAGAATAAACTCAGATTGTGTAGTCCCACCCTAAGGATGGAAAACCTGATTGCTGAATATTTTGCTTGTGGGTTAAACATGTGATAAATGCTCATCCCACAGATTCAGTGGAATAACCTGAGAGGCTCTGGCCATGTTGTAACACCAAAATTTTCCTCCTGCGACTGGAAAATAAACGTTCAGGCTGATCAATGACTGGCTGAAGCTGCAACAAAGTGAAATCCCCTATTTTATTCACCAGAGGACCTGGCCACGTATTTGTATCCTGGGAAATATCAGAGAAAACCTGCTTGGGGTGCAGTTAAATAAAATATTCCACGGACAGCCCTCAGTCTCATCACACCCTACTTGCAAAGACTGGGGGAGGATGGAAGGGGAAGTCACAGGAATTTTTTTTTTCCCCTGAAATTTCCCCTCTTCCCTCTAAGTGCTCCCTCAGCAGAATCCCACAGCTGCCATGGGAAAACCCATGGAAAAAACCCTGGAAAACTGAGGCTCAGCTCCTTCCACCCTCTCCAAGACCTGCGTTGGACACTCTGTTTGTGGGAGATTCAATCCAAAAATCTCATCTCCACATCTTCACGTGTGCAGGCAAACAGCAAGAACAGAAATTTTCTGTTTGGAAAAGACGCATGAAGCTGGGATAGCAGGTCCCCCCCGAAAAAAACAAAACAAAACAAAACAAAACAAAACAAAAAACAAACAAAAAAAACCCATCTTTTTATCTCCCAGCCAGAATAATTTTAATTATATTATATTTTCAGGCTCTGGAGAACTTTTTCCAGGCTCTGAGAGATGACAAAGCTCATTTAAAGCCTCTTGGACGTACAAGAGCAAAGAAATCAAAGAAATCACATCCAGGGAAGCGATGCAGGGTGGTGGGAAGAGGAGGG
>VZTX01023058.1:0-15829 GCA_013400915.1 Pardalotus punctatus
GCCCCGCCCGCTCCACCACGGGCCGGGAGCGCGGCCTCGGCGATGTGCTTGGAGCGCGGCGTGTCCCGGACGTGTTTGCACAGGGAATCAGAAAACCACCACAGAATGTCCTGTGCTGGAAGGGACCCACAAGGATCTTTGAGTCCAACTCCCGGCCCTGCACGGGGCATCCCCAGGAGTCACACCATGTGCCTAAGAAGGTTGTCCTAACGCTTCTTGAGCTCTGTTAGGTGTGGTGCTGAAGAAGATGAAGACTGTAGCGCAGATCCAGAAGGCCGACTATCATTTCACCTGAGTGGGCAAAGTATTTGTAAATAATACAAGCAAACAACTGCATTTTGTGTGAAATTGTCTTCTCATTTCAAGAGAGGCAACATTACTGGGGAAAAGAAGGAGCAGTTCTTTCAAAACTCAAAGGGTTCTTTTCATCTATGCAGTAAGGAAATGAAAAAAGGTGGGGCAAGCCTTCAAAAATCACTGCTGAACAAAAGCACTAGTTACAAATTCTTACCCTCTCTTGAAGGGCTGCCCTACATGTTCCTGGCAGGCTGAGAGACAGTACCTGAGGGAGCAGTAAATGGAAAACCTGCAAGTGGTCAAGATTTGTTGACAAACCGTACAGGAGTGTCATCTTGTCAATCATTGACATTAAACGCCAGGACATCTAGAAGAAAAGTAGTAAGTTTTCTTAATCCTAATGGGGAGTATTTTCTAATTCATTAAGTGTTCATGATCAAGATGGAGTGGAACACAAGCAAGAAATTTGGTAAGCCATACCAGCAATTTTCAGATGAAATTGTGTCTAAGGCATTAATCACACGGGGAAAAATATAAATAATCTGTAAATTTATTGATCAAAATATGATGCAGTGTCATCAAATCCTAGTCCATCACTTTGGTGAATCATTCAAGCACAGACCTCCAAGATTCATTCATACTATCATGCTGACAGCAAAATGGGGAATGTCAGTAGGATCGTTATCTTTAGACAAATAAATTTGTTTAATAATGAAAGCAGATGAATAGCTAATCTGCTTTAACAGATCAAACTGGTACCTTTCTGTGAAGCAGGACCTGGCAAGAAATTAAATCAGTTTGGTGTAGGGAAGATTTGGTTTAGGGGACGGACATTTGGGATTTCTTAGTTCAACAGTAGCAAATGCACAGCGTAAGATTCAAGTTCCCAAGTCACCGTTAGAGATCACTCATTCATGAATTCTGAGTCCATGACAGAAGATAAAATACAGGTACAGGAAGGTACAGACATACATACTTTGCTTTAAATTCTTATAGGCAAAACAAGAGAAGAATTATATTTTTATTTAGCCCTCTGTTGTTTTCAGATACCTTAATTTCATCCAAGAGGGACTGTACCCCCAGTAATTCCTCTGACAAAAGAGTCCTCCAGAATGTGACAGATTATTCATTTGCAATTTAAGGAAAGAAGTTCCTGAGAGAGAGAGTGAAAAACCATGAAGTAGGGGACAAAGATTGGTTAAGATGAGGGTTCCAGTTAATAATGCTATACCATCCAAGCAGGGTTGTAAAATCCATAATCAGCTTTTCATATCACTGAGATATTACAAGACAGTTGTTGAGATAAGCAATCATTGGTTAAATTTTCCTCAAATTAAAACAGGCATGGGATCGTAGAGTGGGGTGGGTTGGAAAGGCCCTTCAAAGGTCATGTAGTCCAGTGCCCCTGCAATGAGCAGGGACATCTTCAACTAGATCAGATTGCACAAAGCCCCATCCAATCTGACCTTTACTGTCTCCAGGGATCAGGCATCTATCACCTCTCTGGGCAGCCTGTGCCAGTGTTTCACCACGCTTATTGTAAAAAATTGCTTCCTACCATCTCTAAATCCCCACTCATTTAGTTTATAATCATTGCCGCTTGTTCAACTGCTACAGACACTGCTAAAAAGTCTGTCCCCATTTTTCTTGCAACCTTTGCTTAAGTACTGAAAGGCCACAGTAAGGTCTCCCTAGAGCCTTCTCCTCTTCAGACTGAACCATCCCAACTCTTTCAGCCTTCCTTCATTGCAGAGGTGCTTCATCTGTTTGATCATTTCTGTAACCCTCCTCTGAGCACTCTCCAACAGATCTATGTCCTTCCTAAGCTGGGACCCCAGAGCTGGATGCAGTGTTCCAGGTGGGGTCTCACCAGAGTGGAGCAGAGGGGCAGAATCCCCTCCCTGGCCCTGCTGCCCACACTGGTCTGGATGCAGCCCAGGGCACGTTTGGCTTTCTGGGCTGAGAGCACTCATGGCTGGGTCATGTCCAGCCTCTCACCTACCAACACCTCCAAATCCTTCTGGGCAAGGCTGCTCTCCATCTGTTCATCCCCCAGGCTGGACTGATACCAGGAGTGGCCCTGAGCCAGGTGCAGCACCTTGCACTGGGTCTTGTTAAACCTTATGAGATTCACATAGATCTGCTTGTCAAGTTTGTCCAGGTCCCTATGGATGGTGTCTTATCCTTTGGTTGTGTCAGCTGCACCACTCAGCTTGGTGTCATCTGCAGATTTGCTGAGGGTGCACTTGATCTCACTGTCTGATATTGATGAAGACATTAAACAGTACTGGTCCCCCTACAGATTCTTGAGGGATGCCACTTGTCAACAAATCTCCATAGATACACCAAGCTGTTGAACACTATTCTTTGGATGTGAGCATCCAACCACTTCCTCATCTACTGAACAGTCCACCCATCAAATAAAACATGACTGTTCAGACAGAGAGAATGCTGAGATCAGAATATATGGTATGAGGCATACTCCATCATGGAAAGATAATAAGTAACAGCTTTGCGGTAGTGGTTGCAGTGTTATTTTTCTGAAAGGATTCAATGGTACTAGGATGTATTTGTTCTTTTGAGCTGTCACTGACTCTAGCAGGATGCTCTGCCTAAGTGGGAAACAGCTCAAACTTACCCTGTTTGTAAAAGTTATCAGTGATAGATAGAGAAGGAGTTTATGCTGCTTTTGGTGTTGAAGAACGCTGAAACCAGCCTGAATCCTTCACCCCAAAACTAAACATTCTGAGGATGCGAAAAACAATATTCTGACAGCAACTGACATTGCTGAGGAAGCTGCAGACAAAGATCCTGATAAAGGAACCAGCAAATGATAATGCTGTAGTTGATTTTAAGTTGAGCTAAAGGCTGCTGAGCTGACACAGCTGGCCTAGAAACATATGCTTGACAGTCAATGGCTTTATGCTATGAAAGCCCAGTCCCACTTTTGTAGCAGGTACTTGTAATGTGCTCCTTCTAGGAGTGCATGTGGAGATTGCTCCCTTGAGTGGTGATGTCCCTCAGGGTTACTTTGCCCATGGTCATTGGTATAGATAAGTAACATCAATCTCTCTTTAATAATTGTTAAGCTAGCTGCAAAATTATTGATTTAACAAATAGTGCACTCTAGTAGTAGTTACAGTTCTAATTGAAGTCTTTTAGGGTAATCACTATCATCAATTAAAATAACTGATTTACTTTCTTCATATGAACGTATTTGGTTTGCTGTCCCCAGTCTTGCATGACAAAGTCATAAAAAGGTTCAATCACACCTATGCAATCCTTTAGATATAACTTGTTGATTAAGTCTGGGACTAGATCGAATCCGTCTGCACCTATACTTCTCTCTGAGGAGTTCAGAAAACGAAGGAGTCTTTTCTGAACCCTCTGTCACAATGGGAAGGTCTCTCTGTTAAACTTTGTCTGAAGCTTCCTTTCAGACCACATCATATGAGAACCCGTTCCAGATACACTTCTTCATTTGAGGTACTTCTATGTACCCTGGGACCCAGACCAAAATGTGCATTGCTGATAACTCCAAGTTACCATGCCCACCCACAAGTCTTCACATTGTACCACAGGGCTTGTTTCCCAGTTTATGGGCCACAGAACAAAAATGGGTTGTGGCTGCTTTTTGAATGAAATAGTGTTTGAGTCCAACAAGGTCTTGGTCCTGAAGTCATCAGACCAGACATGTGAAATCAACGAAGAGTAATTTCTTGAGAGATACCGCAAGGTCCCGGGAGCAAGAACTGCATTCAGTCCTGTACACACTGCTGACCATTGTAGTTTTGTATTGGTGTTGAATGGGGGAGAAGCAATTTAAAAAGGAAACTGTAACTACGGTTAATCCTGGGCTGTGTCAGGTTTGTTGTAGTTGTTTTCTTAGGAACAATGGGAGAACCATTACCTTGGAAAACTCTCACAGAGCAGGATCATCAGTGCTATCAACGTCATTCCTTGCCTCAGGGATCAGAGGTGTGATGATCCCCAAGGCATGGGAGATCACTTGATTGAGAAACACTTGAAACTGACTGCCCATCAAGGCCATTTGTTTTTCCTTCTGAATTGGTAAGAGCTCCTGCCTGACTGTAGTCAGAGCAGTGCAAATTGAACTGTGTAACCCTTGCAGTTTTGGATTGGACCTTCTGCTTCAGGCAGACTGTGAATCTGTGGGTTCCTTGGCATAAGCTTGGAGCTCACGTCTATTCAGGTTTTCTGAGGAAGTGTAGGTGGTCATGTCTGTACAGAGAAGCCCAAGATTGTTCAGCTACCTGACAGCTAATTAGCATTTTGTGTGACTAGGCAAAATGTTTGTGAGCAATACAGGCCCTCAGATGCTGACAAAAGCAAAACCAAATACTACATTTTGCACTAAATAGTCTTCCTTGTGAAAGAGACATGGCAGTATTTCTTGAATTGCAGGACTAGTAGGTCCTTCAGAAGGATTACTTTAAAATTGTCTCCTTCTTGTCATCTGTGAATCAGGGAAACAAAAAAGAGTGTGGGGGAACATTTCAAAAATCCCTGCTAGAAAAAGCACAGGTTGCACGTTTTTTACACAGTCCTGATGGCCTTGGTGAACTGTTGTTCCTGCTGCTAGGTTTTCCGTTCCATTAGGCTGGAAGGCTTCCATTGGAGTTTGGCAAGTATAACATGATATAATGTAACTTTTTTGTTGCAACAACATTAGGCAAAGAAACTCAATGCTTGGAGGCCCTTAAAGCACTCTTCCTTTGGCTTCCTGTACCTTAAAAGTCATGAAGAGCTTGATTTGAGGCCAGCATATTGTGAACTCAAAAAGCAGCTTAATCCAATTATTAGTATAATGTTTTTTTAAAAAGTGTTATGCAAAACTTCTTAGAATTTTGGAATGCTCTAAGTGCTGCCTAGTTTCTCTGGGAACAGAATGGCTGAAATCTCCCACAAATTTGAATCCTCTTTGGATGCTTTCAGTAAAAAGTAGGTTCCCTCCAGTTCCAGAAACATTTTCTTTTCCAACATCCTCCTAGCCTAAGAAGATTCAGAATTAAGTCCCAAAGAAACAAATTGACTGCTGACTTGATAGTTGAATCAAGACCCTCCAGATTCCAAATGGGAAAACCTTTGCTTGAAGTGAATTTGAAGGGGAAATGACATCTTGCCTATGAGCCTGATTTTCACTACATGTCTTTAAATGCTAGGATCAGTCTGCCTGTTGTTTTAATTTTGTTTAAGGGGCTAAAGGGACTTAACTGCTTTATTAAAGGGTAACTTTAATTGACTTCCTGGTAAATTTGTCTATTCCAACCAAGTTGTTATAAAGCTGATACAGAAGTTGTTTAAAATTAAGTGAAACAGAGGCCACCTAGTGTGTTTGCTGAATGACATAGCTTAAACATTTGTGTAATATCATATCTACTGGAACCAACTTCTAACAATTTAAGTAAAACAGCAATAAGCTTCAAATATTGGTGATCTAGATTAAAACTTACCTTTTTTAAAGTTAAACTCTGCATCCATCAGAACATGGTGAATAAAGCTCAGCTTAAAGAGATTCTTCAACTACTGCAGAACTGATCAATATATTTAATTTCCAGGACCTGGCTTACAATGACTCTGCTTAGAATTGAAGCACATATAAAAAGTAAACAAAAATAAATGTTTAAAATAAACTAAATCAGAAGTTCAATTTGAAGCAAATATTACCTGAAGATTTAAGAGGTTTGATAGAGAAGTTTTGTAGCAAAATTAATTATTTTCTTGGTAGCTCAGTCTCAATTCATGATTACATTTTTCTTACTGTTAACAAAAATCTTCATTTTTACTGGTGTAGTTACATCCCTTTTATAAGTAAATGATCTATTACTATGTGTCAAGGAATGATAAACTGCTGAAGGGGAAAGAGTCTAATAAATGTGCTTGGAGAGAAGAATCACAGATATTAACCTGACATTCTTTAAAAATTGATAAATATTTCTGTCATGTAAGATGAGACCCTGCTTTGAAGACTTAGTTTGGTTGCAGCAAGAGAAAATGCCAAATGGATCATACTACTATTGCAGAAATTTAAACCCTTCTCCTCCCACTCTTGTATCTTCCCTCCTCGCTTTCACACACCTATATACAAAAGAAGTAGTTGACAGCCTTTTGCTGGACAAGATATAGCATTTTTTTCCCCTTTTTAATTTCCATATAGGTAGAGGAAATAAATCTCTATGACAGAAAAGGAAGATACCTACTCTAAAATACACCTTTTCTTCATTATTTTCATTATACAGACTTTGAAATATGAGCAGCTTGATGAACAACATATTTTGCAAATATATGACAATAATTTCCATCCTGATAATTTTTGTTTTAAAGGAGGTACAGAAGCACTTGAGGTACATGTGCTCCCTGTGTAATGTTCTTTAAAGCTTTCCAGGGGAACCAAAGAATAATATTTAAAAAGTACGCAGCAGGAAGAAGAAGAAGAAAGAAAGAAAACCACTGTGACAAATCTTGGAAAAAATGGCATGTCATCCTGACTTATTAATAGCATTCAAAGAAGATAGGAAGAGTCTATTTTTTCAAAGATTTTATACTGAGAGGAGAGGAAAAATTATGAAATACTGCTCTATTTTTAAGAAAGACAAATGTATTTCTATACAAAATAGAAAATACGTGTAGATAATCTTGTGTGATTTTCCTCCCAGTAGCATTGGATTAATTAAGAAATCTTACAAGGTATTTTCAAGTTGCAGTATGAGCATAATATCTCATTCTGTTTAAATTTTTCATAGTATTTGCTTAACTTATACTTTGTATTTATTATTTTCATTCATTCACTTTTTATGTGTGATATCTTCATTACTTTATTTTCTTTGCTTTAATTATGGTCATGCCACTTCCAGTTCAGATGTGTTTTCTAGTTCTTATATATGGGTTGTATAAAAAGAAAAGTACTCTGTTCTATATTTATACTGAAGATGGAGTCTGTACAAAACTTGGTAGAATTAATATGTTAGTGGTCTCAGCTGTGATGGTCTAGGGATACAAATCAGTCTGTTTTTACAGTGATACTTATGCCATAAGCTTTGAGTGGGATGATGAACATGAAAAGAAATAGCAACCTATGGACTACTAGGTGCTCTTAAACTCAGACATAACACATCCACCTTCATAAAACCAGCAATCATCTAAAACATATGCTTGCATAAAAGCCTCAATTACTTTATACTCAGCTGCACTTGAAACAGAATCTGGAAAGAAATTAGCAGAAAAAGAGTAACACAACAAAGAAGTAGTTTGAGAGGCTCAACATGGCAAGAAAAATTTAAGAAAAACCTGTGTAGGATTAGTAAAGAATAAAGCGGTAACTCATACAGTTATTTTATACCACTCTGCTTTGAAAATTCCATAAGAATTCATGAAATGTATTTAAAGCAGTAACTTCATTTCCCCACAGCCCTGTGAGACTCATTGGGATTCAAGCTTCCTGGAGATGATATAGCAAATGGAACCAAATTACACCAGAACAATAGATAGAGGACTTATCCACAGAGCTTCACAACTATTTCTATAGGTGCCTCCCACAACAGAAACATCAAACTATGATAATTCTATATATGTACTTAGCAGAATGTGGTTTACTCCATTGCATCCATCATACGTCTTCATGCAAACAGTGTGATGTCACGTAGAGCAAACACTGCTCATCAGCATGCAACCAGTTGATGAAGGATGGAGACACCCATGTAGTAGTAGAAGTATTTTTACAAAATAACTGCCCTTTGTGCCTTAACATTTTTCTTGTGGGGAAATTTAAAAAATGCCTTCTAAACCAAACTTGGGAGCAAACATTCATACAAGGGGACTAAAAGTCCCTAACTGAGTTTAAAAAAAAGTATTGGATTTTGACATAATATCATAGAATTATTTTGATTGGAAAAGACCTTTAAGATCAAGTCTGACCACTAGCCTAGCACAGCCAAGTCCACCATTAACCATGTCTCTCTGTGTCACACCTACATGTCTTCCAAATACATCTAGTGATAATGACTCTACCACTTCCCTGGGCAGCCTTTTCCAGTGCTTGACAACCCTTTTAGTGAAGAAATTTTTCCTAATATGTTTCTCTCTATATACATAATTGAAAATTTCAGTTCAAATATTCCTTACTAGCAGTTACTTTCGTCTATCACTGCTAATGTTTGCCAGACTCCTGGTGCAGAACATTGTTTTTTCTCTATTTTTTTATGTTGATTTGTACAATTCAGTTAAATTTAGTGCAAATGTTCTTGGCTTGATATGCACAGTTCTTGTTAGATTGCTCAAAAGATCTTAATCTGGCTTGATTTCTCCTGCAACTTCCTCTGGAATTGGTAGATGCAGTAAAAGAAATTTGTATATAGATATCTCTTAGTGGTACTGTGACTGAACGTTCTTGTGGGCACAAGTGCCTAGATAAAGATCCTTAAGGCTTTCCTGTGCTTCTTGTTTCAGATTTAACCGAACTACAACACATACTGACTATTCATGTAATTAAATTCTGTACTCTACAGTCTAAAAATAATCGTTTTCAGTCTGTTTATATTTAATAATATTACTGGAGCAGTCAGCCTGAGCATTCTTCCATAGTCTGCAGCCAACTTATCCCAGTCAGATAATATATTTCTAGTGTACAGTTAATATGGAGAATGAAGGACACTTTGCAAATCTTGTGAAGTTTTTAGTGAGTTCATTAACTTACAGAGATTCTCAGCGCCTTCATGTTAAATCTTTTTCTTCCCTCTTAACTCAAAAGGAAACTATGAAAATGTAGCATCTATGTTCAATTCCAGAAAGCAGATAGTTAATTATCACTGCAATCTCCAAGTGATAGTATTTAGTGATCACTATAATTGCAGAACAGTTTCTTCCTTTATTTCTGTGGCTTACCTGTGCCTTTTAAACATCTTTAATATTTCCACATACTGTGTATGTTTAAAACCAAAATTCACATGAACATTTCACAGGTAAGTAGATAGCTCTAAAATGCATTTTCTCTTAGCCTTCCATGAACATGTGTTTTTGGAATATGCTGAGCAATGATTGACAGGATTTCACTGTGCTTTTTCAGATCAAACATATGAATTTGTAATCTGGGAACACCTCTCTCGATCCCAGAGTTGATTATTTTACTCTTTATGCTATTTTCTATGCCCCGTAGAATCCATAATACAGATGGTTACAAAGCAATGTGTCATGTTTTAAACAATCATGAGGGATTGTCATTCAAGTGTTTTATTGTGGAAAACATACTCCTGTGTAACCAGAGTAAGATTTTCACATTTGTTGTTGTTGTTTTTGTTCTTGTTTTTATTTAACTCTCTTCTAAAGTGATAAAGATACAATAAAATAAAAGAAAGTTGCTTCAAATTGTTCTGGGTTGAGTTTTTAATGAATCAAATAAATCTGAAATAAGCCAGCCAGCCTATCAGCAAAGATACAACAGACCAGCAAAGATAGTGCAGAAAGAAAATTGCTTGAAAAATACTGAGGTAAAGTTTTTCCTGGGTTTGGTCTGCAGTGGATTTGGTTTCATTAAGAAAGAAAAATAATTTATAAGTTCCTGCTGTTAGGAGATGTTTAGAGTTAACCCCTGAAAAAGCTTACCGTTCAAGGAAGTCTTAACTGCTTGCAGAAATCATCAATCTTTGCAACAGAATAGTATCTGAATACCTTGGGGCTTAAGACATGGTTTTTATGTACTATAGCAGGATTGATGAAGGAGATCTTCAAGTTTCTTTACCTGTGATACCAGAGAATCCAAAGATAACATTTTTAATCAGATAGATAGAAAATAAATCTTTCTTTCTTGTGTAGACAATGTATGACTCAGAGGAACCAAGTAACATGCATTCCCCAATAGCAGCATCAACATGCATCCTGTTTGGGAGGAGGGGATGCCAGTTGGGGATTCAGATTTCACCTGCATGTGTGCCAGTAGTGGGGCTGAAGCTATTGCTACCTCTGTCTTCGTGCTCACTGACAGACAACAAAGACAATATAGGGAATAGGAATTTTCAGTTCCCCTTGAAGTTGCTAAATAGAGCTTAAAGATTAACTGGCAAAATAGATAAAAGAATTTTAAAGTAGACACACAGATGCTAAACATAGTTGGAACCAGTGAATAAACAGATAATGAGGAATTTAGTAGCTTTTGTGGCAAAGGAGGCTTGATAGTCTACATACCTTGCCCTTTGCTTCATCATCTGAATGCTGTGAAGACACCTGGCAGCACACTAAGTGGCACCTGATGCTTGACAGATGACCAGCTCTTGGACATGCACTTCTTGGTGCTCGTGAGTGTGTGGACATGACAGTATGGGTGAAATCAATTTTATTGTAAAAAAATAAACCTTTTCTTCCTATAAGCTCTCATCTTGAGCCTTATTGCCAGGGTTGCAATATTGTTTCAAATATAGAGATCCGTGTCGCAAAGGGAACGTCAAAAAAGGAAAGAATATAAGAGGAAATGAGACTGCAAACAGATAAATTGTGATCTCTTATAAGAATGTCTGTTACTTCACTTGACTGGAATACAGCTCTTTCAAGACTCCTCCACTAAGTCTAAATTGTGGTGAAACTGTAGTTGAAACACAGATGCATGTCCTCCCATGATAATTAATTAAACTTGTCTAACCAACAACAGTGGTGTTGTGTAAAATGGGAGTGCTAAATGAGCACAAAAGGGTTGTTAAGGTTAAAGTCTCTCATTTCACCAGAGGCAGATCCCTTGATCTATCTAAAAGATACCTATTTACTCAGATAAGGCACATGATGAATTGTCAGATTATTTATGCTAGTGTATGCCTATTGCAGTGTAACCACTGCCACAGCCTGAGGTGTAGGGAGAACAGCACACCAATATGATGTGGTACAAGTGCTCCATTTATTGCTTCCAAGTACACATATTTATACAATAATATTGCCATGCACGTGTCTTAGCTAAAATTCTTATAGGCTGGCACGATCTACACTACATCTTGCTTTATGGTTAAATTTAGGCAGTTACATCTGCTAATTTATGCTTACTTCAGCCTCTTCCTGTTCACTTTCCTTGCCAACCCCCTTGTTTCAGCCACAACAGTGCTTCTTGTATCAGCTCTAATAGTGCTCCTTGTTTCATCTCTCAGTCAACTTTCGGTCGACTCTCGGTCAGTCTTCAGTCAAGGACCCAGCTGCTTCGAGCCTAGATCATCCACTCATAATAGTGCATAATGTCTAAGGCTCCTGCAAACCACCTTCTTGAAAATTTGCTTTGGCTGTTCATAATGGACATGGGAAAATGGGGGAACAGTTATATAATTGAGAGTCACTTTTGGCAGGTGAGGTAAATTCAGCGTGGAACAGGGGACAGCAGGGAACTTGTTGCTTTCCTTCACAAATGTGGTCTTTTTTGCCATCTGTATGTGCTTTGTTTTAATTATGTGGTATCTAAACTTGTGCTTGTAAGCAGTTTCTTCAAGGTGATTGGGTGTGTTGTAGTTTTAACCACCCAAACACTTCTCAGAGACACACAGCAAAGGGGCAGGAGACAACAGTCATAAACTACAGCAGTAAAAATTCTGGCTCAATATAAACAACAGCTTGTTTCTGGTAAAGGAATTAGATCCTGGAATTAACTGCCTAGAAACTGTGGCATTTCCGTCTTCAGATATTTTCAAAACTGGACAAGTCCCTGAGCATCCCTGTCTAAGTCTGAAGTTAGCTCTGCTTTGAGCACTTCAGAGGTCACCTCCCACATAATTTTCTCTATGAACATGTAAAGAATTTCTCTACTATCCTGTTAAGAAAATCCTAGTTATTTAATGTCTTCATTCTACTTCATGACTGAGCATGCTTCTCTGTGGAGGCAATTCTGAGCTTTCTTAAGCAACTTTTGAAAACAGCTCATATAAATGCATGAGACAGAAGCATTATTTTCCTATAAATAAGAAATATCAGGGAAATGTCACCCTAAAATTTTCTAGTGAAGTTAAAACAGTACTAATATTTTTTAAATGGTGTAAAAAGACAGGAAAACTGTTATCTACACTGTAACTAGCTAATGTGCACCAAAAATATTTTTCAGAAATATTTCAGTGCATTAAGTTGGTCTCTCCAATAAATATGAGCAAGATGTAACTTTTGTTCTGTAGACAGCTGTTCCTTTCTTCTGCATCCTTCTAGGAAAATGCTCACAACAGCAAGCACTAGGAGCAAGCAGAAGCAGGCATTCAGCTATAGGCAACCACATTAGTTGAAGAGAAATTATGTTTTCCCTTCTGTACCAACTCTTTAATTATAAGCGTGGGAACCAGTTTCATTCTGCTCTGAGCTGCATGGAACCAAGGCCTTGGGTTCACCTCAACTGAACAAGGAGTGTGAGATATAGAGGAAAGTAAGAAGCAATACAATTAATTATACAGGCAGTTTTAAAGATATGGTGCTAATGTAGTTAATTTGCATATGTTAAGAAACTATTTTGTTACTGGTAGCATATAATTTCGAAGTTGCTACTTACTGAAGACACGGTATCTAAATTAGAGTTTATAATTATTTGTGAATGTCATCCAGAACCTATTATTAACACTTATAAGGAGTTATATTCTCTTGAAATCCTTGACTTCAAAATCATCATTATCCTGCCATAAACAGGTTTCAGTAAACACACCAAGTCAGACAATTCTCATACAGGCCCAAATAATTTCAGATTTTCGTTATGTACCTGTTGCCATCTGTGCAGTAAGGTTTAAAATTTTTTAAGGTGCTTCTATATTGCCTAAGAGTCAATGAAAGACATGTGGATTGGCTACACATCTCTAAATCCAAAAGGACAGAAAACAACTGGTAAATTGACATTTAGTTCTGTATTTGTATAGTGTTCAATGTTTTTAATTGTTTAATTAATGTCACTCAGCAGTGAACATGGGATGGAAGAAAGGGATGAAACTTTATAGGATGGAATGGAGATCTTTTGTCTGATTGAAAGACTACTTTGTTATGCTCAGGATAATATGATACACATATTGTCTTACAGAAAAGAAGGATGTATGCTGGTAGGAAGACTGGATTGTAATGTCCCTAGAGTATCGGCTTGAAAAGAAACCCTTTTCACATACAGATTCACATGCACACACACACAGGGTTGGTCAATGGATAAAGAGCTTTCAAGCATCAAATCAGCAGGTTTGACTAATACTGGAGAAGGGTATTGTGAGACTTGATTGAATAGATTTGAAGAGCACTGAGTGCATCCACATGGGGAAACCTTAAAAACATTTCACTGGTCCCAGACTACATCCCAGCTGAATGGGACCTGAGAGTATCCTTCTGTGTACCCTGGATTATTTTGCAGTGCTAAATATGTGTAGTCAAGCAGGAGGAAGCCAGCTACATATTCCTATCTCCCGAAGTCTGGATGGCTAGTGCATGAGAACTGTAGAATTGCCTACAAAGTGCATCTGTTGTGTGTTTAAACACTGGAAACAGATTTACGATGGCCATGCAAAATGCCTTTCCAGTCTTCTCAAGTGGCTTGCCTAGAAGGTATTCCTACTCTTCCAAATCTGGGGGAGTTTATGCTCCAAAGATCTTTAAGGAAAAAAAAATAACCACTTTGGAGATGTGGCTGTCACTACGTTCTTCCATGCTTTGACATTCAGAATTACTGCTTTTGTCTGTGCAATGTCTGGCAGCCTGAGGGCAGAACCAAAAGATCCTGTAGCTGCCTCTTGTCTGCCTTCTCATGTTCCATGTACAAAGAACCAATCTCGTGAATCTGTATTATTTATTAGGAGTAGTAACTTAGTGTGTTCTTAATAGTTCTTCATGGAGAGTTGTGTCTCTTCCTCCTTTCTTCTCTCTTATTAAAAACAAAGCCAGCAAAGGACATAATCTTTAGAGTATTATTAGGCATTTAGAAGCTTGGTTTTCAAATTACCAAATTGACAGTGTTAGTTTAGAGACAGTACAGTTTAGAGGTTTTTACTGGAGAGCAAACTGGATAAATCATCCCTGTTTTTTTTAGTAAAGTCTTTCATGACTAAATTTTGTGTCTACTTTACTTCGAGGTTGATTGCGGGGGTTCAGTAATGGGACGTCACACACAGATCAATATGATAAAGTGACTCCAAATTTTAATACTGCAGCAGCCTATATTTATATCTCAGCACTCTAAGCACACGCCTTTAAGTAATACATGATTGGTTACAATTCTCATATCACATGTATAGCAAGCACATTTTATTGGTTAAAAGAGTTAGCACGTGAGTCTTAACATTTGTTCCCTTGTGGTTAGCACATCCTGTTGCACATCATGGGGTTGCTTACATTCCTGAACAAACTTCTGCTAACCAAGCCTCAAGTTTATGCTGACCTTCAGCTAATTTGTATCAAAAGCTGGTGTGCTGACCTTCAGCTAATTTGTATCAAAAATTGGGTTGTGCGTATCCAAATGTCCTTGCTTTTGCAAGAATTCTTCAACAGTTGATATTCACAGTGTTAAGACTTACCCTTTTTTACATGGTGGTGCGAGGTGGTACATGTTACACGGTAGCTGTTTGTATTGCTGATTAAATGGAATGAGTGAAAAAAAAGCCAGGGGTGAGGGGTGTGTGGAAACAATGAAACTGAGAATTCGTTAAAGCAAAATGTTGTTGATAGATTAAAACCTACTATAGCTCTACTGTTTTGTTCTACACTCATTCCTCTGTCTGTTTGCTGTTTCTTGTAATTTGGATAGTAATGTGAGGAAATTAGGCCACATGGAAATATATAGAAATTATTCATGTTTATGTTTACATTGAAAAATCATATCATTTTCTGTATAAAAAAAGATAAACTGAGGAACATAAAGCATCACTTTTGGAAATATAGTAATTAGCAAATCCATTTCCATTAATAAATGGGTATTCACATGGGTTTGCTACCTTGAGAATGGGCTGCTACTGATAGTGATTCAGATGAGGAAGTAAAAAAAGAACTCTTCTGTGTGCAGTATTTTTATAATAAAAGGTTAATATAAAAACAAGAACCATCCAATATAAAGTGTTTTAGGACATGTATGAGAAGTTTAAACAGGGAATTTACTCATCAGGCACCAAAAGTGGGTGCCACAGTGTTCCAGTCTACCCATCAACAAATTTGAAAACTCTTATAAGGCAAAGAATCTGAAAGTTTGTTTATACAAACTTTTTGTTTATACAACCAGAGTATGCTAGAATTAAAATATGTAACATAGCTAAGATTGTTAAATGATGATCATACTGTTAAATAGTTATGTGTTGGAGAAAACAAGTGTGTGATACTGTGTCTTGGTTTGACAACCTGCCAGGTCTGCTAAGGAAGGTGGGAACCTCCCCTGGATCCCACAAATTTGTAACCCCTTCCCTCCAAATTATTATCACTTTGTAATCAAGGGCTTTCAGGCAAAGACACGGGGAAAAAGGAATAACAGTTCTTTACTAGTATCTATAGCAAGGCAAACAATCAACAACAACAGTGGCAATAACAAACAAAACAAACATAAACCAGAAGATGTGGT
>VZTX01023058.1:15851-51578 GCA_013400915.1 Pardalotus punctatus
GGTGGCAGAGACGAGCCCAGCCGGGCTTGCCGGTAGAAGGTGGCAGAGACTCCCCAGCCAAGGCAGTGCCCTGACAGGGAGAGCGCGGGGCGGCGGCTGCCGGCCCCCTTGGGCAGAAAACTGCCGGCACAGCCAGGAGGATGTGCCCTCCAGGAATGTCCCCTGCTCAGACGAAAGCTCACTCACCAACGAGAAGAAAACAGCGCAGATCTGAAAAACCTTTCTGCCGCTGTAGCGAGGAGCCCGTAGTTCCTCCCTGCTGTGTCTCCCATAGTGGGTGGTGGAGTGCCTTCTCTGATGACCACATCTGCCCTCCACTCCCCATGCCCAGCTAGCTCTTTGTCTCTTACAAAAGGAGTTAGTAGTCCTTAAGTATCCAGCCATTAGTAACCTAGCGACAGGAAAAGGGAAAAAATTCCACACCCCTCAACCTCCAACATACTGCAAGAAAAATTGTTTTGAATTCACTTAATATTACCAAATAGCTATGATGGTGTTAGAAGAAGGACAATGCTGGGAAACTCATGGTGATGTTATGGGATGAACAGTAAAGAAAATAATGGAGGTCTTTACATTTAATTTCAAGAGTATCTACAGAAATCTTCAGTCTTCCAGTAAGTCAAGAATTTATTGACACATATGATAAATATATTTAAGTGATACCATAGTTAAAAGTGGCACTAAGAATAAAAGCTATTATGCATTTCAAAAGAAGATGCATATTTATGTTTTACACATGGCTGTTAAAATAGAGCCAAGAGATGTTGTAGATAAGAGAAAGAGATAGGAAAAGAAGAACTTTCTAGTATGTCAGGAGTATAGAGCATAACTTTCCTAATTTAGGAGACAGCTAATATTTCACCTGAGATAGTATTTTACTTCAGTTTAATCTCACTAGCTGAATATTTACATTTCTTCAGACCATATAGCTTCACAAATAACAGTAGAGGAATGCATTCCTGTCTTGCAAACCTATTTTTGCCTGAGAAATGGAGAATTTGACTCAGCGTGGTATGTATGAGTTTTGAAACACAGGCATACATTTTTTTGTTGCACTTCTAGTGTGCCAGCCATTTCAACTCAGCTAGCCAAAATAGCTCAATTCTGGAAACATATTTTTGAGTAATTTTATCTCCATATTCCAGTATCACCAGGGCTATTCATGGCATAGTGTTTGCAGGCTGTAATTTTATGTGAAGCAATACTATCTGCTTGCTCCAAGAAACTTGGTGATTTTGGACATTTTTCCTGAAAGCAGTATCAGGTGCTGATTTCAACCCCCACATTAACTAATGCATCTTTCTGCTTTTCCCTAGTTTGAGCTAGGTCGCAAATAGGGAGTTCAAGCAGTCATTCTGTAAGAGGTAAATCATATCTTCAAACAAAAAGTTTTTTTCTTGTTTACAATAAGAGATGTTCTTCCACTACTCATAATGCAGGCATTATTTTTTAAGGATTTGAAATCAACACCTTAAATATTTGTTACTTGCAACAACAGAGGAAAATAGTAGTTCTGTGTTTCCGGGGGGAATTTGGGTCAAGAATGAAGAGAATCTCATCTGATTGGAAATGGCTGAAGTTTTGTTGCTGTTTCACATAAACATTTGTTTCAAAGAAGACTTGAGAGAATCATACTCTGCTTGAGTGAAACAAAATAATACTAAGTTGTAACAGCTGTCAGTTTGCAAATGACGCTTAGTTGGGTGGGAATGTTGATCTGCTGGAGGGTAGGAAGGCTCTGCAGAGGAACCTGGACAGGCTGGATTGATGGGCTGAGGCCAATTGTGTGGGGTTCAACAAGGTGAAGTCTTGGGTCCTGTCCTTGGGTCACAACAAACCCAGACAGTGCCACAGGCTGGGGCAGAGTGGCTGGAAAATAGCTCAGTGGAAAAGGACCAGGGGGTGCTGGTTGACAGCAGCTGAATGTGAGCCAGGGTGTGCCCGGGTGGCCAAGAAGGCCAATGGCATCCTGATCTGTATCAGGAATAGTGTGTCCAGCACGATCAGGGCAAGGATTGTCCCCCTGTACTCGGCACTGATGAGGTCACACCACCCATGCTGTGTCCAGTTCTGGGCCCCTCAGTACAAGAAGGGCATTGAGGCGCTGGAGCATGTCCAGAGAAGGGCAATGGAGCTGGTGAAGGGTCTGGAGAATAAGTCCTGTGAGGAGCAGCTGAGGGAGCTGGGAGTGTTTATGCTGGAGGAAAGGAGGTTGGTTCAAGGGTGGTCTTTTTGTTCCCTGAAAGGAGGTTGTAATTAGGTGGTCTCTTCTCTCCCAGGTAAGAAGTAACAGAACAAGAGGAAATGGCCACAAGTTGTGCCTGGGGATGTTTAGATTGGATATTAGGAAAAATTTCTTCATTGAAAGGTTATCAAGCACTGGAACAGGCCGCCCAGGAGAATGGTTGGGTCACCATCTCTGGAGGTATTTGAAAGACATGGAGATGTGGCAGTTAAAGACTTTCTTGTGGTGGACTTCTTAGTATCACATTAATGGGTAAACTGAATGATCTTAAAGGTCTTTTCTGACCTAAATGATTCTATGATTCTAAATTATAGATGAGAGATCATATCTTTGGTAACATCTTTAAAAACAAAATCTTCAAATACACCTCTATCTCCTAAACTTACCTTCATTTACACATCATTTGTAGTCTATACCATGTAGTAAATAGGATACTTTATGATTTAACAATAGTATCCAATCTCTTCCGTTAGTAGCAGATCAAAGCTTCATCTCACAAACATTTTCTAAAAAGTAGGTATTGGCACAAAACAGCATTATTATTTGTGTTGTGCAAGAGTACTCACTGCAAAAACATCATCACCTCATTGTAGCCCAGATCAGTTTGATGAAGAAGTGTCTGGTCAGGTTTATTGGATTTTCACCCCAGCAGCACGAAGATATACTATTTCCATGGCTGACATACCAAACCTCTCCTCCTTTAAGTAAGTTTTATATCAGTGTGTCTTTTAATAATTAAAAATTTTCAATTTGCAGACTGAATAATGAGGCAAACAAATTCCTATGTTGCAGAAAAGTAAGCTTCTTAGCCACAGAACAGAGAACTACTCTTATAATTGTATTAATGAGAAACAATCACATCAGTTCACAGTTATTTTTTGTGCATTTTTTAAAAAAGTAAAATAACCGTAGAGATAATTGTGGAGTCTTGCACTGCTATTGAGTTATGGAGAGTTAATTGCCTGAATCAATCATCAAGATGCAAGTAAGGAACAGCCTATCTATAATATGGGGAGAGATGAGAAATTTGGTTAATTTGAAAAACAAGGTCTCAATACTGCTACTTTACTCCATTTTTGTATTCAGCAGTTGTTCAATGATAATTTGGTAAAAAACAGTTATAGTTTCAGTAAATTATTCAGTAAAAATGCAGTGAGAAGGACTGGAGATGTGCTTGGATTCAGTTTATACTCCACTTTCTCAGGAAGCGCCTAAAAGCCTGGAAAGTGCTTGCACAACAACAAAAGTTTATGACCAGTGAAATCATAGAATTTCTACACTTGGGATGTCCACAACTATCTTTAAACTCAATAGATCTGGTAAGCCTACAGACTATCACTTTGCTAGGCAGTTAAAAATTAATGTGAGCTTGAAAGGAAGTTAAAAAAAAAGAGTGGGAAATATCTTATTCTCATCTTTCATTCTTGGACAATGCTTCAGGACTGGTTCAAATTAAACTGAAGTTATGATGTTGCCAACTGGTCCTGCTTTCTTTTGCCCTTTTGCTGTGCACTCCTACTGATTACCCTGTGTTGGATCTAGCGACAGTGAAGTTGTGTGGTGAGTGGGAGCTGCCTTTTCACTGAAAACATATCTGTACAAAAACAAAATGGGATTTTTTTATTTGGATCAGCATACTGGGAACAGTGTGGAGGAGACAAGAAAAATAAATGATTGGACTGCTGTTTCTGACAGCAGCTGTGTATCTGCTTAATTTAACTCCAAAACTACATGAAGTGAAGAAGGAAAAAAAGATCTTTTTGGTCAATATTTTGAGTAAATATACATTCACCAATGTGTCTTTTATTACAGTATGCTGAATTTAAAGGAAAGAACAAAACCTTGTATCCCACAGCAAATATTTGCAAGAGCATGTAGTGCTGCAAAAAAGCACATAAATTACTTGACCTAATTACGATGAGTCCACTCTAGGTAAGAAGCCTAAGAGATGAATCAAGATGGTGAAAAATGAGACATATGTTTTTCTTGGATTGGATTAGCCTTGTTTATCTGTAAAGAATTGTTAATTAGCTCTTAGACATTTAACCTAGTTGTGAAGACTGATTTGCACATACTTGCTCCAAGATGTAGTCATCTCTACTTAGATGCAATTAGATTTATTTTGGAAATAATGGACCGTCTTATTGTGGAGGTCACTAGCTCTTTTTAATGTCATACATAATAAGATCAAAAAGTATATCTAAAATATATGTGCTTCAGAGAAGATTTTAAGAAATTACATATTTCTGAATACAAAATTACCTGATTTTGATGTTTTCTGCACTTGGGAAAACATAATATAAGGGAAAATATACAATTTTAAAATATTTATTTACTTGGGTATTTAATTTACCAAACACATCAATCCAGCATGGTATAATCTGATCTAAATACTATTACAATTTTGGAATTATACTTAGGTCAACTTAAATGTATTTAAAAAACAGTAAGTTAAGACCCCCACCCCTCCCCTCCAAATTACCTGGTCTCACGTTAAGGGTATGGGAATTTAGCAGAAAATGAGACCCCTTGAGTTCCAGCTGGCCCTCAGAGACCAGAGGGCCTGGGTGTGGCTGGTCTTAATTTCTGATTATAACCAGTTTAGCACTCTCTGTCTGGTCCAGTTCAAAAGGAGAACTTGAAGCACAGGTGCAGTTTACCAGTCCAACACTGCAGGTCTGGTTACGCTCTAAAGCACTGTACACAATCCAGGTTCACAGTAACGAGGTTTATTAAAGCTACAAAAGAGCACATTCAGGATTGCCAGTGATTAATTGAATTGCACTAAATACAGAGTTTTAATATGTATTACACCAGAAAGTATCATCAGAGATATTCTAATACTGGTATATATATGAAAATCAATATCCTCGGGTGTGCTACAAGGCAGTTGGAGGTGTAAAGCTCATCTAAGGGCATCCCTTCAGGAGAGGAGGAAGTGGAGAGACACAGTCTGTCAATCGATGCCAAGCAGGCAAAGATATTTTTCCCCTCCAGTGAGGTTTTTGTCTTCCAGAAGGTTTTCCCCCTCCAGAGGTGTTTTCCCCACTCCAACCTTTTCTGGCTTGAAGCCCACCTTTTATACCATAAATTTTGCCCCATCCCAAGGGGATAGAATAATCCTGTGTTATAGGTGGGGTTTGGTGACTTGGGTCTTACATGCATTGCGCAACACATGGTCTCCTTCATTTGCATCCCAAAGGGTACTTAAGTTAATCTGTTAATGGGGTTTAATGAAGGTCTCTGTTACTTTTGGCCAGGATTTATAGTTGACAAAAGAGGTAGAATAAATACTTTGGTCCTCCTCCACAGACTGTGATTGCAGTAAAGGCTGTCTGATCTTCATCAGAGGGCTCTTGTGCTCGTCTTTATCTCTCCTTAATGAACCAGGATTTTTTTCTGGTGGGTGAAGGGAGTGTGACAATTGGCCTGGTACAGGGGTGTGGTATTTTTCTGTGCCTCACTGAAATGACATTGGGCCTCTCCACCCCAGACTTCATTCTGTTGTAAAGCCTTGCTTGAGCCAGATGCAAGATAAGCAAATGGCCCAGCTCATGTTTTCCTCAACCAGGCTTATCAATTCTTCACCTGTCTTAAAGCAACACTGTACAATTCTGACCAGTTACCATACCTAGGAACAGATTTTATAACCGCACCACAAATCTATCAAGATAGTAGGGTTTTCATTTACTGTAGAACTCGTTTAGATTTTATCTGTTCAAATTAATTAGTGCTTAAAGTGAAAGATTCAAAATCTTGCAAATAAATTATATTGTATTGAATTACCACCATCTTACCTTGAAACCTGTCAAGGACTGCTTCGGTGTGTAATTGCTTTAACGACCCAGAAAATAGATACCAGTTCAGGGGATGTGATAAGCAACATATCAAATCTCTTGCTCCTTTATCCTAATAGCACTATGCTGTATTTAGCATGGTGCAATTTTTTTTAGCGTAACATTAGTATTAAGGGTTATACACACAATGTCTCTTCCAAGTACTTCAGGAAAACAATAAAAGGGATCAAGGGGTAATACATTGTACATTGCCTTGTATGACTGCCTGAGACCCCTTCAGCTGCTCTCTCACACCTCCTCAACAAGACAGCAGGAGGAAATAAGATGGAAAAGTTCATTGTCTGAGGTAAAGGCAGTTTAACAAGAAAAGCAAGAGCTGGACATGGAATTACAGCAAAAAAAGAGGAATCACTCACTACTTCCCATTGTCAGTTTGTGCACTGCCTTGGAAGCTAGGCCTCAGCCTGTGTAGGGTTGCTTTGAAAGACCAGCCCCATAGTGGTGAACATCAGCCTCTACTTCTCCTTTTCCCCAGTTTTATTGCTGAGTAGAACTTTGCATGATACCGGCTATCTCTTCCATCAGTTGGGGACTGCTGCCCCTTGCCAGTTCTTGCTCACCTGTAGCATACTGGCCTTTGGTGGTAGTTGATGGCTGTTGGAGAGAAAACCTTGATGCTGTTCAGGCGCTGCTCAGCAGTATCCAAAACACTGGTGTGTTTTCAGTACTGTTCTAACCACAAATGCAAAGCCTAGCATGGTAAGGGCTGCTCTGAGAAAAATAGCTCCGTCCCAGACAGACATCATACGTACATACTCTTCCTTTTTTGCTTTGTGCTATATTTTAAGTGTCTACGTAGACCAAGTTTGACTTGGAATGTGTTTTTTTTATTCAATGTGTATAATTTTGTCTAGTATATTTGAGAAATTATGTGTTTTAAATGGTACGTAAATACTGTTTACAGATGTGTAAAGTTTGAAGTCCTTTAGGGTTACTGAAAGATAAGATGAAAGACCCAGCTTATATCAAATAAGTTACATTCAGAAGTACATACAACCAAGAAATCTCGACTTCCCAGTCACTTTTCCGACTGAAGGAACAATTTTTCTCAAAAAATAAGACTACTTACTGTGTGATTTTTTTTTCTGCATAGGATATATTTATGTCAGCAGGATACTTATGTATCAGTATTGAGAAATTACCTTTGCAGTGAAATCTGAATTTATTTAAAGGACTGACAGACAAAAATTATAAACAAATTATATACTTTCTAGTGTCAGACAATAGGATGTTAATAAAATACTAACTGATTCTGTGAACATAATATTCTGTTATTCAGGGCTAAAACCTGTCATTCTTTTCCCCCAGTGGCGTGGCAGACCTTGTATTCTATATTATTATTAATGTGTTCACTTTTCCATGAAAATGGAAACCCACAACTGAAGATTAATTTGCAAAATCTTTGTGCCACCTTCTGCTTTTCCTGTCAAAGCCAAACATGTTGGAAACAAAGTTTTTCTTCATTCCATTTCCACCACTTGAGAAATAAGGTATGAAATCAAACACAAGCGTAGCTGAGTGCAGCTTAAGGTGATCAACGCAGTATCTTAATGCTTAAGTAGATACATGAATGTAAATTCCTGCTTGAATAGTCTCACACAGGGCTAATAATGCCAAGTGCCTCTGTGGAAGAAACCAGGGAGAAATCAAGACGTAATTTACTTGGATTGCAGCAGATAAGGTATTATTTGGGAAGTAATAAAAAGTTGGATGTAGGTAAACACATAAATAACTTGATTAAGAAGGTGGTGGAATCACGTAAACACTGAAGAAGGTTGCAAAAGAAAAATGCCAAGAGTAAGCTAGGTACAGCATGCTGGTTTTTCCCAGCTAAATTTGCTACAGTTCAGTGAAAAGTGTTTGGAAAAATAGGGGAAAACTTTAATGTTGTAACACAACAGAAAAATGATGCAATTTGTTTCAACTGCCAACAAGTTATTACTGCAGTGTATTTTAGACCATTCTGAAATGACATGAATGAAGTAGTAAAGGGTAGCTCCAGGGAGATCAAGGCTGGTGTCCACTCTCGGTGGTTTTCAAGATTTCCACTGTTAGTCACTGAAGAGATCTTTTGTGAGTGTCACTGAAATTTTCAGAGGGGGTTTTATTTGTCTAACTCTTTGACTGCCTACCATGATTCACTCAAAAATATCTACAGGTATTATGGCTTGACAGCAAAAGTATTGATGAACTTAATGGTGAAGCTTTTCCAGCAAGTTTTATTTTACATAACTGAAATAATTGCCCTTATTAGGAATGAATATAATAGAGTCCCAAATGCCAGGAAAACCAGATTTTATAAGTATATATATGCTAGAAAGACAGGTAGCTGTTTAAAAAAAAGGAGAGCCTAGCATTGAAATAAGAATCCTTGTAAGTTTTTGCATAAACGTCAGAAAACAGAAGAACCCCAATATACAACTGTTATAAGTTGGAAGACAAGCAACATTTACCACTTGAAGCCAGATTTGTTGTGAAAGAACATACAGCATAAGGATCAAGCTATCAATCCTCCATTCAAATGTTATTCTAGTCTTAGTATAAAGTCATTAAATCTGGAAATCCATCAGAGACACAAGGAGGTGCAGATTCATATATGCGTACGCTAATCTGAATTACCTGCTCCTTGATCCAATGACATCTTTCTCTTTTAAAAGTACTTAGAAACTTCAAATATTTCTGTTTGTTTCACAGGTCCTACTCCTGTCCTGCCTTTTATGTAGTATATACATTTTGTTGAGCAGAATAACTCTATGAATGCTTCTGTGATAACTATTCTTTATCTCTAGCTACAGCGGTACCCATTCTTTTATATGAGAAGGGTTTGAGTGTACCTTGTCACTAGCTCCAAAGTGATCAAAGCACGTCTTGGGATTGTGGAGAAATTGAAAGGACCTAACAGGAAGAAGCATCCTCATAAATGAAAGTAAGGCACAGGATTTAGGTGGAAAATGCTGAGGACATTTTGCATGAAATATGCTGAAAGTAATAGACACACATTGTTGTGAGAAGTCAAAAGAGGTTTCAGATGCTTTTGAGTATCAATCAGAGGAGCACAAAGGACTGCAGCTCATATGTCTTCTATTTTAAATCTGGTAAAATAATATTTAGATTTCTTTTTCTATAAACATGTACTTACAGCTGCATGCTAGCTAATTTGAATACAAGCTTTTATAAAGGTATAGAGCATGAAAACAAGACAGGAAAAAAATATACAATGTAATACTATTAAAATGAAAAAAGTAGTCAGCCAGATTTACTGAGTAAAATCCTGGCTCCATGTCAGACTTGGGAGTTTTGCCAAAAATTTTAATAGGTTGAGAATTTCACTATTTGCATTCTGTGATAGAAGAAAAAGGGAAATAAGATTAAATGTAAAGAAAAGAGAGAAAGAAAATTCATACACATATTCAGCTCACATATAAATTCACATAACTATGGATTTCGTGTATAATGACAACTATTATTGTTTATCAACATGATTAAAAATTTTTAATGAAGCTTTGGATTTCTATCAATTTTATCCTATTTTATACCTGTATTTAGGGGGGAAAACCAACACAAACTCAAGTTTCTGGCTTTCTGTGGCTGCAGTTTGTTTCAAGCATGATGTGACAGTCTGGAGATTAAACAAGGATTAATATTGAAAAGAGATGTAGCAGGAATTCTGGTAATCCAGATACCAATTTATGCAAGAATGCCATTGGTAAGGAATACCTGTGCATATGTGAATAGAAGTATCATACTGAGTAATTTTTGTTAGTGCTCACGTATGGTTCTATGAAGTCCTGGAAAGTTATTTATTTAAATAATCAGCCCATTATAAGATGTTTTTTCAATGTGAATAGAGTGCCTTGGTGCCTGTACATGACTCACAAGATAACTACTAGTTTACTAGCTGCAGGATGATGACAGCACAAGCAGAGCACTAATTTTCTTCCTAGGTGCACTGTTCCTTCTCCAAGAGTTTATTTTTTTTAATCTGCTATTGTTTTGACAGTATGCCATTATCCTTCAACGTAAAGACTTCAGAGAAAGATTGATTTATTTGTATTCATGATGAGTCAATGGTCCTTAAAAAATGTTTAGTCTTTGGTAAAGAAAAAAAACTAGCTTTCTGGGGCAACTCCAGTGTCCTTCAGCCCCAAAAGTTCCTAATGAGATAGGAAGTATTAGGAAGAAAAGGAGACTACATCCATGGCTTTGTCAGGATGGGAGGCTGAAGTGGAAGCCATGGTATCCATACATGAGGCCCATAAAAGAGGAAAGGGAGGTGTCAGCTCCAGTTTGGTCAATTCTCTCAACAGTATGGTGGGAACACAGACCCCAGGCAGAAATACTAGAATGAGAATGTGTTGTTGCAAGTGACTTCCTTGCTTTCTCCTTGTTAGAAACTTGTGAGCCTTATACAGTGTTCTTTCCCCTCAGCAGAGCTAGACAGCATCCCCCTATCACAGCTTGTCTTTGTTTGGACCTTCCAGCAATAATTTCAAGTGCTGAACTAGGAATGGGTGGCAACTTTGTATTCACCACCAATTTAAATATAATTTCCGCTCTTTTCTTTCCAAGAGTATGCCACGACGTAGTTCCCACCAATGAAGTAGGCTTTCCAGAGCTTTACAGAGACAATTGAAGTTTACTTACAATATTGGGAGCAGTCAAACATAGATTACTGGTGAGACACACACTAAGCTGAAGACTCCTCTGCTCTGACTCAGGCTCCCTCCTGAATGTGTTGTGGAGAGACACCTGAGATCAGCAGACTACCTTCATTCTCCCTGGCATCTACAGCACCGCCTGGCTGTATGCCTGGGGTGACTTGATCTGCATCACTGCTTGCCTGGTCACTTTGTTGCTCTATGATCATTTACTTTTAAACCAATTCTCCCAGCTCATTTCTTCTAGGAAAGAGGATCATCAGGATTAATGATTCTTCATTATTAGACTGGATCTTTACTTTCTGAGCACCAGCTCAACCTGGCAACATAAAAATAAAGACTTGAGAAAAAAAAAGACTTTGGAAAAAATAAAAAGGAAACCTTGAGTTTGCCAAGTGAAGCATATATCAATGAATAACATACAAACACAGCATGTTTATGATCTCATACAAAATGAATATATTTTTTTAAAGTTATCATATTCTAGAAATTGTTACATTAAATATGGGTAATAAGCCGTTAGCATGTAAGGAATTGTCCAAACTCAGGAGAAGTCTGTCTAAATGTTTCTTTTATCTTCTGGTTACATAAAGTCTTAGTATTAGTAGTAATTTGTTAGCTAGAAAATTATTTCATATGTTCCAGGTTTAAGTTACATGGGAAAACCTAAAGAGAAGTGAAAATTGCATATTAAACAAGCCTAACCCTTAACTCAGAAAATTTATTAGTGTTTTGAATAAATACATAGATTTGTTCATTTTTAATTTCCAATTTACATGTTTTTCTCATCCCTTTCATTTATAAAGTGTCTGTGATTTTTACAAGTTAATGAACAGCCCAGAGATGACTGTGCACTATTAAAAAAGTATATTATTTTTGTGAGGTATGAGATTATCACATTGATAAATCCTAAATGCTGGAATAAGGTGCTGGAGAAAGGCTAGATAGAAATGAGAGGGACAGACAAAGTTGTACTAGTAATTTGCTGTCCTGAGTTGCGAGGTACAGAAACACTTGGAGGAGAATGAAATGAAAAGTGAGCGTGTAGTGTCAGTAATCAACACACCTCTGTGGAAGAGCCCCTTTACACATAGCAGCAGTAAAGGCTGTGTCTCATTACAGCAACAGTAGGAAAAATTGCAATCTTGAAAGGTAAAGTTACAAGTGGATATAATGGCAACAGGCACCCAACAGACTTTAGGAGCGTATCTAAATGAAAAGTGGTCTCATTGGGCAGAGGCAAACTTACTTCCACACAACAGTTATTTCCCCATTTCCTACATGTCTTCAGGGTGCAAATTTAATGACTCTTCAAAATGAGTCATGCAAATATGAGGAAATACAGCTCACTTTCGCAACAGCATGGCAGCAACGTTCAGCAACAAATGCCTTTGCAGGAGTGCTGCAGTCCTGTGAAGGAAAGAAAACTCTGAGAGGAGGAAGAGTGAATTCATGGGGATACTACTGATTCTCTCAGCTGCAGCTGTGCCACTTTTGTCTTGGAGGTGAAGGTGTAATGAGATACAGTGGCTGTCAGTATTGGGAAAGTTCATGCAGGAACGGCTGTTTTAGTAAGACATATAATTAAATATTGTAACAAACATGCGACAACACACGTCTGAAGACATAACAGCTCATTTCAAGATTAGATGCAGGATTTGCTAAGTGAAGCATGTGGCTTGCTTTATTCAGTGAGTCAGCTTAATTGCTGATTAATTAATTCTGATCTTTTAAGTGAATGTAGTTGCTCTTTGTTACATAAAAAATACCCCCCCAAAAAAAAAAAAAAAACCAAAACGAAAAAAAAAAAAACCAAAAACAAACCAGGAAAGAAAACACAGCCACAGTGGAGTCTGCAAAAAAATGCCTGCTACAAATATGTAAATCAAGGAGTTGACTCCTTTCTGTGTGCACTCTTCCTCTGGCACATATCTGTGAGCCTCAGAAAGAGAATTGTGAACTATGTGGAGACCACCAGAGAAGCTGACATTCCAGAGATAGTGCATAGTTCCTGTACACCCCAGTGGTTTGTTCGTTTGTTTGTTTGGTTTGTTTTGAGGTTGGTTGATTCATGGGCAATACTGAGCCTTGCATCTTGACCACAGCTGAGATGGCTTTCTCTCACTGTGACCCAGGGGAGAGGTTTTCATGGACCAGACACTGACCACTCCGATTTGGTCATGGTTCCAGAACAAATGCATTTAGATCAGAAGAAATATGGAAATCTTGGCTCTAAACATAAAATTTTAATTCAACAGAGTCTGGAAAATTGAGCTTTCGATGGAAACAGGATTAGAGTGAAATTATTGCCATGAGTCCATAAATATAATTTTGGGGTTTTCAAATTACATAGCTCCACTTTGTACTAACTCCCTGTGCCAAACCAACATTTCTTGAGAAAGAGTCATCAAGTAGGGTGATCTGGAGGATTTTTATTTTAAGATTGGAAGGTCCGAGAAAAGGAAGGTTAAAGAATTCGGGAAAGGATGTTTTGTTTCATTATCGTTTTCTGGAGGGGGATGGGGAGAGATGACAGACCAACTTAATTCCACTTAATTCCTGAGAATTCTTCCCTGATTAGTCATGCTCCAAGCCAGGGAAGGGTCTCCTGCTCTTCCTGTGAGGAGATCATGACTGTTATCTGAAAAGTGATAGCAGTGTATTCGCCTGTGCAAATGCACACACATTCCTTCTCTTTATCTTCTAATTCATGGATGAAATGTGACTGTAAGGATCAGTGGGAATAAAAGTAAAAAGAGCTAATACAGCTGACAACTACTGATACATAGGTAATATGTGAGTATTATAGCAGTTTGTCATACAGTCCAAGGATTAAAGAGACTTTCAAAATTATACACGACAAATAAGATTTCACACTAAGTTCACAGAATTAAAGCAATCTAATATCTTCAGCGAGTATCAGATCTGCACCACCATAGTCAATGGGAGATTTATCAGGCCCATCATTGTCATCAATCTGAGACTGCAGACCTAAAGCAAGGGCAGACCTGTAGTAACTATCTTTATCAAAAGTTTCTCCAAATACATTGCAGTATACTAGGTGGCAGAATTTGGAAACTGATACATGCCTACATTTTTAAGATGAGTAAACATTTGCCTTGAAATTTGGAGAGAATATACATAGAATGTGATACGTTTCAAAGCAGGTCAGTGTAAATAGAAAAAGCAGAAAACAGTACTTGCTCAGAAACTGAAAATGTACAGTAATCCTTACCACTCTATGATCCATTCTGACTGAAGTGGCTGGTCAGATATTCAAGTCTTAACAAGTCTTGGGGAAAATTATGTCAGAGACTGGAAACACAGTAAGGTATCTTTGATACAAAGCCATTTATTTGCAAATAGTGACTAAAATCTCTTTCCCTGAATATGAAAAATTGTTCTTCCAAAGCTTATTAAACTTACTGGCTGATCTGATCACTCTTTTTTTTCGCAAGGATGTGTTTCATTTTTCTCAAGTGTTGTGATTCTGTGACCAGTGAAACTTGGTGTCTACATATCCCTAACTCTGAAACAGATTTGGGATGGGAGACTTACCCTGTTTGAGACCTCTTTCTTAAATTTATGGTTTAAGTTTCAACTTAAACCATAACTTTACAGAAATGCAAAGATGCAAATGTAGATATTATCTGGTGGGGTTTTTTACTTTGCAGTCTTTTCGCTCAAATTAAAAAAATGGTAAATCAGCTTCCAATCTCCCCAGAAACTTCCCTTCCCAGCCCCCATTTGTTTATCTTATTTTTTTCCCACATCCTGGCATTCTGAGTGGTTTGTGGGTCTACGCAGTCCACATGAGTCTGAGCAACCAAAGTACCAAAGGGCAAGTTAAGGAGGAGCATTTAGCAAAGAACAGTGGCATAGTGAGGAGCAGTGGCACAGCTTGGAGGATGAACTTGAGATCAAAACTGTTGAGCATATTTGACTAGACATAGGCAGAAGGATTACTCTCACAATAAATAACTTAATAAAAATTGTTTCCTTGAACTGTGCTTTGAGAGGTTGTCAGCCATTTTGGAAGATTTCAAGTTATCAAAAGTGTAGTTGTTTCAAGCAATATTTGTAGCAAAAGGAATATATTGAAGGATTCTATCAATGTTAGGGACAAAAGGTTGGAGCTTATTTGGCTGACTTAACAGCCAAAGTGATAAGTTCCTTCTAGGAAACAGACACTTCATCCAAATTTGATGTGGTCTCATTGGTAGAAACCTTTGCTCTATCTCTCCCTCTTCCATGCTATACTTTGCTTTTGTTTTGTTCTCTATTTGTTGTTTTCTCTTTGTGCTTTTATTTTACACAAAATGTTTGACCCATGGAAAAAAAACTAATAAATCAGTAGGCTGCTGAGGCAGGAGGAAAAGAACTTAGAGTGATGAGACAAACAAAATTTCTGCATAAATTCATGACACATAACTGGTGGTGCTTCACTGTATTGATGTTACATATATTTATAACATAAACTCTTCACTATTTGTCAAAGAGACTGTAGTTCTGAACTTCATTTTTCCCTCTTCCGTAATTTTTAACATTTTTTCCTTTCATAAGAAAACAAACTAATTAAAGAGTGAGGAGAATCCTTATTTAAATTATTAGACTCATTTTAGCAATCTAAGTTAAACAAAACAAAATTTCTTGCTCCTTCAAATCAGCTTAACTAACCCTGTGAGAACTAAATTAATCTTTATGTTGACTATATTAAGGCCCTTGTTAACTAGCAGAATCATAAGCTCATTATATGTCTCAGTATTCATAAGGAATACAGAAATAAGATCTCCAAGTACAGTTCTGAACAAAAATCTCTCTACCTACTTAAAAAGTTATTTTTAAACAAAAATATTAGAAACAAACCCCATAATATTTCACACCCTATGCTTCAACATTTTTCTCTTTATCTAAAAAAAAGGGAAAAGTTAGATCTTTTTTTCTTCCAAAAATGAAAATCAGCTTAAATAAAAAACAAACCAAAAAATACCCACCAAAACACANGAAGAATTGCATCTGATGAGGGAATTAGTGGCTTTTATTTGCACCTGCAGATAACCAGCAGTGCTGGCTGAAGTTTCTCTCATTGTCAACAAGAGGAAAGTTTGGTCATTGTGAGTCTTTTTCTTTATCATGGTGGTGTCTGGAATCTTATCTGGGCTAAGGAGTACTAGTAAAATTTTTTGCTGCTTCTGCTGTTTTCAATCATTGCTTTCACAAAATTTTTAAAAAAAATTAGTTTTTTAAATGTAAATAATAATTTAACTTGAATAAGCCAGCAGGTCCAAAATATATTTGGGATAACAAGACAGACAGATGAGCATGTGAAAAAGCATACAGACTAGTTGATAAGTAAAGTTTCCATAGATAATCATTAAAAAAATCACCTCAGGTGATCTCTTTTCTTCCTATGGGAAAAAAAAAAATTCAGCTAAAAAACCCTTATTTCTTCGAGAAGTATTCTTCTGACGAAAATAATCAGCCAGCTGTTGCTGTAACCCTCAGATTTGATGTAGGGACAAAATTCACAAGAGAAATGAGTTGATGCGCAGTATTTGAATGTTGTGAAATTACAATTATTCAATTGTGTCCAACGTGTTTCTTAGCATTAAAGAGTTCTTTGAGAAACAATAGATCTTTGGCTGAGAAACAAGAGATTACTTGATAAAATTAATGCCACTCTCACCTTTCAGTTCAGAAGTTTTGTCACTTGCATTTTTGTGGCTGTTATGATCCAGAGCAGCTTCCTCAGGCTTTGTAAGAAACTCTTAGTGTGTAGATAGAAACATGTTTAAATGTGGCAGTGTGGTTTATCAGACTGATGTCTTTTCTGAAACAGCGCTGGTTGCAGCAGTGATAAATATGAGGCCAAATTTAATGGGGCTTAAACTGGTAAGAGTCAAGTCACATCCTTTCTTTCTAAAACTGACATTGAATTTAGAAAGAAGTGTTTGTCTTCCAGGGTTTAAATTTGAACAACCTGTGAGAAGCTAGAATCATAGAAAATCTCAATTGAGAATGGACCCATAGAGCTCATTAAGTCCAGTTCCCTGCTCCCTGCAGGACTACCTAACACTAAATCATATAAGCAGCTTTGTTCCATTTCCCCATGTTCTGCTGCTGGTCACTGGAGAGGGGACATCAGCCCATCCCCTCCACTGCCCACCTTGAAGGGGCTGTAGACTGCAATGGGATTACCCCTCAGCCTTCTCCTCTCCAGGCCAGTCAAACCAAGTGACCTCAGCTGCTCCTTTTAAGTCTTGTGCTTGATACCTTCCACAACATTGGCAACCCTCCTCTGCACTCCCTAACAGCTCTATTTATGTCCTTCTCCTATTGTGGCGCCCAAAGCTGCCCCCAGGACTCCGCTCCAGTGCAGAGCAGAGCAGGACAATCCCCTCCCTTGCCTGGCTGGATGCTGTGCCTGATGCCCTCCAGGACAGGGTTGGCCCCCCTGGCTGCCAGCGCACTGCTGGCTCAGATTCCGCTTGCCATCAGCCCAACACCCCACACTTCCCATCTCTTTCTGCAGGGCTGCTCTCCAGACTCTCATCCCCCAATCTGTAAGTATAAGGATTACCCTACCCCGGGGGAGGAGGAGCTGGTACTAGCTCCTGTGACATTTCAAATAGCTGGTGATTGCTCAGCGCTCGACATCCCTCTGTACAGCCTCTCTGCCCTGGAGGAAGTCCGTGGCTCCTCCTAATTTAATATCACTGGCAAACTTGCTTAGTTATATTTGCCTTCTGCATCTAAATTATTTATAAAAACACTGACCCTAAAATTGAGCTCTGCAGAACTCCATTGGTGACTGACCACCAGCCTGGTGTAATCCCATTTACTAAAACTCTGTGAACCTGACCTGCCAGCCATTTGTTCACCTGGTGTATTATGGACTTGCCTAGTTATCCTGCAGTTTGTGATGTTAGATGTCAACGATAATGGCCTCCCCAGGGAAGTGGTCACAGCACCAGCCTTACAGAGTTGACGAAGTGCTTGAACAATGCTGTCAGACACATGGTGTCGTTGGAAATGATACAACTTTTAACATTTTTTATGTAACTTTAGTCAGGGGTTTGTTCGCCTTTGCCCAGGTGGAGGGGCATTGAAGTTTCCCTTCAAAAGACTCTGTTTACCGAGCCTGGGCGAGGTCTGACGACCTTAACATCAACAGATTGGGAGTCGTTGGAAATGATACAACTTTTAACATTTTTTATGTAACTTTAGTCAGGGGTTTGTTCGCCTTTGCCCAGGTGGAGGGGCATTGAAGTTTCCCTTCAAAAGACTCTGTTTACCGAGCCTGGGCGAGGTCTGACGACCTTAACATCAACAGATTGGGAGTAGCCAGAAGATAAGCAGGAGATAAGCGAACATTAGTGAACATTACCCCCTGGAGCTGTCACCTGGTCTGGGAAAAGATTGATAAGAGAATCAAAGAATGAGGACCATATTAGAGTCGAAGGGGAAGGGATCAATAACCCGTAGGAGATTGAATACTAAGAATTGTGTAATTTGGAACCAATGAATGAGAATTTCTTTGGGTTTTCTATGTATAAATAGGTGAAAAATCAGGTAAAGAACCCTGTGAGATGGAATGATTTTCTGCACAACCCGGGCGTATGTGGATGAAATTTCTATTGCACCTCCTGGACAGAATAACATCCTGTCTAGAAAAAAGTAATGCCTAGATTCTTTAACACTGAAAAGATATTGTTGGAGAGTTTCTGTCTTTCTTTCAGTTTTGGTGAGAGTGTGACTCTTGGGGTTGTCCTGTGCAGGGCCTGGAGCTGGACTCTATGATTCTTGCGGGTCCCTTCCAACTCAGTATGTTCTGTGATTGTGTGATAATGCTTAATCCTTTAGTAAGAGGGGCTGGCTGCTCTCACTAAAAAATGCAGCTGTTTTGGAAGGCTGTTTATCACATGCTGTTGATAAACAGACATACAAAATTACATGCTCTGCCTACTGTGAAACATACAACAAAGTAATTGCCAAGAACATCCCATTTCAAGACAAGATGCTGGTTATGGGAATATACAAATAAATAGATAAGTGAATAAGACTTCCACGTTTTAAAGTCAGGTAATTTCTTACGGTGGAAACTCTGAAGCTAATTTGTGTCCTATACATCCTAATAGTATGAAGGAAATTTAAAGAAAATCTGAAAGCTGAAGAAATGTCACATAACTGATAGATGGTATGAAACCACTTTCAGTAAAATATTTTGGGTTTAAATGTCCTGGTAATCACAGAGAGTAACAGGGTGCTGTTAAAATAAACATGGATAACGGGAACTCAAGTGGACACAAAACATATTTAAAAATAAAGGGAATTGAAAAATAGTTGCTGGAGAAGGCAGTGTAGATAGGAACACTATCCTGTATTGTACTGCTTGGGTTTGCTATTTACATTCCTTTACACTACATGATAACAACTGCCAGTAAATCGATTCCTACAGCTTTGGATGGCCTTGAGGCATGAGCAAGGGCTCCAACACAACAAAATGATGCTGTTTTGGTTAAAGATCCTCAGTTAACAGTTAGAGTGCAAGTGCTTGACAGCATTTCTCTGGTAAACTAGTATGTTCAAGGGTTCATTATCGTTGGAAGTTAAATTCATGGAGAAACCAGCAAACAGAGTTCTTTTGCTTTTGCTGATTTTTGAGTGCAAAGAAGCCGAATCTTTAATGTGAAATAAATTGTAGCAAAAGCAGAAAGCTGTTGCTCCCCATAAAGTGGAATTACACTGAAGAGAATGTGATTAGTATTTGCATGCCTTGAACCTAGACGTAAACACATCAAAATAGGGTAAATTATAGCAACATGTAGGCATTTTCTAACACTGTAATACTGCTAATGACATAACTGGTACCGACCTGTAGGCATCTTGTAATGCCATGAAGCATCAAAACATAAATAATAAGCTACAAAGAGATTTGTCATAGAGTTGTGTAGCCAAGGTGCAGGAATACACCTGAACAGTAGTTCAGATAGAAAACTGGGAGATGAGCATCGTGAACACCAAGCACAGGATAAACAGAAAAAAGTTCTAGAATAAAGAGGAAACCTGGCTGGTGTGACCCAGCCCCTGAAATCAGATAAACAATCCTGGGTGAAGATGAAATTCCCCACCTTTTTATTATTGTGCTGGAGGGATCAAGAAGCACAACGCCACCAAAGACATTGAAATAAGGATGAAACATATCCCCTTTTGATTTCAGCTTCTCTCATCTTCATCAAAGGGCTGTCAAGCCAGAGCAGCTGGACCTTAGTTACTAACACAGTGGAGAACAGTAGCCATCAGTGCTATCAGCATGGCATCAACTCCTCATTTATGGCTAATTTCAGACAAGGTTATTAAGAACTGATTTTGAAAATGCAACGGTATTGATGGAGAGCAAATAAAAGTTCACCATTGGCAATGGGTATTATTAGTGTCAGTTTAGTATAATTTTGTCTGAAGACTGTTAGAGACCTGATGTATTAATCTCCTGTATAGCCTAGTGCAAGAAATAAAATATAAAGGAAAGCTAAAAGCTGGAGGAGTATCACATAGCTGGTAGACTGTATACAACCATTTGGGTAAAAAAATATTGATTTTAAGTATCAGAGCAACTCCCTTGCTACACATTCATGTTGATTTTTATTATTGTTGCCTTAAGAAGTCATGAGCATCTCTTTGGGAATTGCTATTTCAAGGATATGCATTATTATCAAAGAAATTAAGAAACATGCTAGTACTTCTTTATAGGAAGGTAAAGCCCTTAACTATTCTGACAATTTTCATTAACTTTCCTATAAGTGACTTTGGTGGCACCTGGTGGTTTCAGTGGCTAAAGCCAGAATAGTTGGTCTCTATTGGGTTTACATGGCAAGGTGCTGGCAGCAGGGAGACTGCAGGAGTGGTCTTAAAGAGCAGGAGCTGCCCTGGTTTTGGACAGAGCAAGCACCAGCTGGCTCCAAAACAGACCTACAGCTGCCCAAAGCTGACCAGTCAACAACACCGGTGGCACCTCTGTGATAACACTGTTGTTACAGAGTTAACAATGATACACAGCAGCTGTGAGAGGAGTGAGAAAAACATGAGACTCTGCAGCCACCAAGGTCAGTGAGGAAGGAGGGCAGGAGGTGTTTCAGGTGCTGCAGCCTGTGGTGAAGACAGTGGTGGTGCAGGTTGTTCCTCCTAAAGCTCATAGAGGACTGTGGAGGTGGCAGGTTCACCCCCTGCAGCTTGCTGAGGAGCATGCTGGAGCAGATGTCCATGCTGCAGACCCTGAGGGACACCTGCATGGTTTAACCTTGCCAGCAACTAATAGTATGCAGGTGCTTCCTCATTTCCCCCTCCCCTGCACCACTCTCTGTGGCATGGAGGGGACAACCAGGACAAGAAAACACTAAAACTCACGGGTTCAGATAAAACCAGTTTAATAACTGAAACAAAATAGAATTTAATTATGCCCAGACTGTCCCCCAGAAGCAATCAGCACCTCCAGCCAACTCCACCCAGCTTATGTATTGGGCATGATGTTCTATGGTGTGGAATATCCCTTTCACCAGCTTTTGGCCCACCTTGGAAAAGTTTCTGAAGGACTGTGCCCCATGGAAATGACCCCTTGTTGTAGCAAGAAAAGAGCATGATGGGGAAGAAGTGGCAGAGACAAAGTGTAATGAGCAGACCACAGCCTCTGTTCCCCCTTCTCTACATGGCTCTGGTGTGTGTGTGTGTGTGTGTGTAGGAGGAGAGGAGTCAGGAATGAAGGAATAAAGATTAGTCCCAAAAGAAGAGAGAGGTGGGGGGAAGTGGTTTTAGTTTTATTTCTTGTTACCCTACTCTTAATTGGCATCAAATGAAATAAATTTTCCCCAAGTTGATTCAATTTTGGCCATTCAGGTAACTGGTGACCAATCTGTCTGTCCTTATCTCAATGTATGGCCTTTTTCTTTGTATTTTGTTCACCTGTCCTGTGGAATTGGGGAGTGGGAGAGAGTTGGGTGGGAGGCTGGCAGTCAATGTCAGCCTATCACATTGTCTCACATTGTCTTATTCTGTTATTCTCACCAGCACCAGTGGAACCACAGTGCTTCTAGCATGATAAGAAACCAACTACAATGCAGGTTAGGCACACTAGAAATAAAAGTTTTCTATAAAAAACAGAAGTAGCCTAGCATGAATGCACTTGTTTGCTGAGAAGAAAATAGTTTATTACTGCAACTTAATTTTTAAAAGCTTGTACTACCATGAAAACAACTATTGCAACACAATTCTAGTAAAAAGATGTTGTTGTACCTGCCTTACTATAGCTAACTGAGGCTAAATCCAACTTCTGAGACATACTGCTAATTTACATGGTAAGAACATCCTTAGCTGCAAGATTCAAAATATCAAACCTCCCCGCCTTCTTCCTAGTTAATTTTTTCTGTTGTAAAAAATCCATTTTCATGAACAGGTGCTTAAAATCCTATTGTATGGCTGGAAGCAGGAAGCTCACAAAAAAAATTTTCACAGTGAGAAAGGAGGTGAAGCATGTGTGTGTGTGTTTGTTAATTTCTGCATCATCAGGCTGACCAAACCCACAAAACAAGGAAGAAGAAATAATCAATGTGTCCATACAGACCTGAGGCGAAACTTACTGATCACCAGGTCAGGTTTAAGAGGAGCCCTACACATCAGCTAGCCTTCAGTTTTCATCTACCATTATACTTTGTCTCAGGGAACAATAATAATAATTAAGAAACACCACCTTACAAAGGGTAGTTAAACTTTAAATTGACCTTTGTATGTAGCATAAACAAGTGTCTGAAAATCAAAGTCATCTGAAATTTTTCCTATTTGAACGTACAATAACTTTTAAAATTGCTTTGGTCTGACTCATACTTGGGAGGGCAGCCTTCTGGCTTGCTCAGTCCAAGAATGAATATACTTTTATACGTGGAAAGAGTGAGATTTTATTAAAAATCCACTTTTGTTGGAAAAAACCAGCTCTGTAATAAGATTTTCTACAGTCTTATCTCACCACTTACACTGTTTTTACAGAGCAATTTGTTTATAAAGGTAAGCAGTTCTCTAAATAGCTGGTTAGTTACTATGCTGTTAGAATTATATTTTACTAATTTGTAATCAGTTGCTGACAAGAGATTTGAACTTGTTTTACCATCTCAGAGTAAGGTATGATCCTTTTCATAAAAGGAACTAAATGATTGACTCTTTCTGCAGCAAGATAATATTTACAATCTTAAATACCTATTATTTGATTTCTTTGAACTGTAGTCCTCTCCTCTTTTGTGTTTTTTTTCTGCATTTTTGAACACAGCACAGTCTGAGCACAGATAAAACCTGAATTCCAAAGGCAGGCAGCCAGTAGCAAAAGACACTTTTAGAGATTTGATCTTCCTGTTTCCAGTTTACTCTGTTCTATCATTGCCCAGGAAAAGTTCTTGCTGTCCATGCTGACATCCATTGCTTGAAAAGTTCAGGAACTCCTTTCTGGTTGCAACAGAAGTGAAATGGAGTTTTTCTCTGGCATAGAGAAAAGTGTCATTTTGGTTGCAACAAACTGCAAAGTGTAAAGAGCTTTGTGAACGTTTTCCTTGAAAATGGTGCCTTTTGCTTTAAGAATTTGCAAGCACTTTATCTGTCTTATTTGAGGACACTGTTTACCATTTTTGCTCATTATTCCTACTGACCAGATGGTGGGGGTATCAGAAACAAGCTTTTAGTTCTCAAAGGAGGGCTGTTATGTTGCAATTATGCACTTTGTAGAAGAGGGCATACAGATATGGTCTCCTTAAGTCCTTGTGATCCTCAGACTGTTAGGTGTAGTTTAAATCTGTGGTATCCCCAACATAGAAGACTTTTGTTCTATTTTTGCGTATCTGCCATGGTTAAGTAGAAAAATATATATTTTATTACATAAGATATATATATATGTGCAAATAAATACTAGCACAAAATACAGATAATAGAAGAATAAAAGAAAAATCAAAATGTTTAATTCATAAACAAGACTTCGCCCTTTATGACAGATAACAAACATATAACATGATAAATAACGTTCCCATTACAAACATTGAAAACTATCTACTAAAATATATTTTCAATTAATAGAGGTACACCACACACCATTTATTTTAAAAGCCAGATTTAAAATAGTAGTGATTTGGCTTGACACCTGATGGTATAAAGCAACCTATTTATATCCAAAAGGGAGACAGAGCTTAATGCAGAGAAACAGATGACTGAAATCCCCGTCCTTATCAATTTGAGTGTAAAAAACTAAGAGGCCCTGAAACAGGAGACAACTGCTTTTCCACAAAAGAAACTGGAGTTATTCACCTGTTACCAAAATATTGCAACATGGTTTATATCTGGACCCTTCTATATGAAGCTGTAATTATGTCCTTAGCCCTTCCAAAATCTCTGCATTGCAGGCAATGGCTATGATTTTTGGTTTTATGATGATTTAGCTCAAATACCCATCTGCTTTTTTGTGTATGAGACCCATTCTTATTCTAACCTTGCAACACAAAATCATAGCAGTAACATACAAGTAACAACAACAATCACAAATTTCATAGGACAGATAGGCATTTTTTCCCCTTGTGCTTTTTAAAGCTCACAGAGGGAAAAGAGAAGAATTTTCAAAGATCTGATGAAAAATATTGAGTGAAAAGGGAAAACGTGCTAAAGGTGGTGAGGTGGAAATTCAATTAAAATATTATTCCATAGTTGAAAAGCAGCCAACTGAGCAACCTGCTGAGATTAAAATCCTATTCACCACATTTGAAACTAGACTTCCACCATGCTCTTCTAGCTGGGTCTTTGTATTAGCACATAAGAGCTCAGTTGTTCATTTGGGTCCGGGTTTTTTCTGTGATCTTGGTCACATGAGGAGGATTTCGCCAGACTGTTCACATTCCTTTAAACTCTTGCATAATAGAAAGCAGTTGCTGAACATGCTGCTGGAACACTCTGCTGTTCTTTAGCCTTTCCTCAGCATGGAGAATCTCTTCCTGCAGGGAAACTGGTCATAAAGCCTCAGATGAAGCATTCAGATAGAGCAATTAACATGAAGAATAACTTATAACTCTCTACCCAGTCATCCTCCATCCAAGCTTTACAAGTTCTAGAGAGTTACTGCTCTGGTAAACTGAACTGCATAAAGAGTGCCCCCTGTACTGCAACAAATCCAAAGAAAAACCACAAAAATACACAGAGACAGAACTTCACAAAATTACTACACAGTTAAGTGGCCGAGTTGTAATTTTGAGCATGTCCTCTGCAAAGGAACACAAAAAATTTGATAATTCCACTTTGGATTTTCAGGGAGCAGTCTTTTCTCATATGATGCCTCTGCAAGACAGAAAATGTTTGCCTCAGGGTAATTACCAGGACTGGCAGCAGATTTACCAGGAGCTGAGAAGATTGCAGACTTTTTCTTTCTCTACCAGTGCTGCCCAGTGTTTCAGGTTGCATACTATAAAGGAGCAATAACTGTTCAGACAGCTCCTCTTCTGCCCAGCCCCACTCAACCCCACAGGTATATTCAGCCTTGTCAAGAAAGAGCCATTCCTCATCCTCAGAAGTAGAGGAGGCAACAGCATGAAGAGATAGCTGTGGTTACGGGATAGGAGCAATCCTGTCTCCTGTCATCAGAAAACACAGGCACGTATCAGGTCATGCAAGTCAAACACAGCCAGGTCTCCTCTGCTCTCTCTTAGGGGAGGGTCATCATTTCCAGTGTCAAATGACTGAGTGAGGGAGGCTGGGAAAAATTCAAGAAAGTAGGCACACAATTGTTTGTCCCATACACTGTTTTCATAATTCAGGACAGAGCAGTTGACCTGAAGATTCTCATTGCGTATGCTGGAGTATGAGTTTGTAATATGTGACTCTCCTTGTCATCCAAGGTGTCAGCCAGTGTATTTTGTTCTTCTTTTCTGTTTAGTCACAGGCCCAGTAAGTCACTCACATCTGAAGAAACTCAGAAGGAGACTAACTTCTTCACGGATCAGCATGACCTCCTGGTGATGGGAATGGTATTGTCTCAGTTCAAGTTCCTATGTTTAAACCCATTGCCAAAGAGAGGAAGCTCCTTCAGAAAGCACTTGACTCCTAGGAAGGTTTTTTCTATTACTGGGTACTTCTCATGCCAAAACTCAAAACAGTGAAGAAGGGTTTGCAGAAAGCTGTGGGTGGGTGGTGTGGCATCAGAGAACCATCAGGAAGCGGTGAGGGACAGCAGGTATGATGGCACTGCCAGCCCCCTGCTCCAGCCCAAGTTCTGCTCTGTCTGAAAAAACACCCAAAGCCATGTCTTCATCTGCTGATCTTGTGAGAAGGAAAACCACCCAAGTTTCATCTTGAAGTGCCTCTTCTCATTATAACTGCAGAAAACTATGTCTACCTTTGCTGTGATAAAAGACAGGTGTTTAAGTTTAATTTACTTTCTTTAGTAAAGAAAGCCTTACTTCACATGGACCAATTACAATGTTTTAAGTATATATGTCTAATAAAGCAATAGAAGAAAAAGGGGTTTGCTATCTTCCTACAAAACAAACTATTTTTTTTATTATGTTCCTAATATGGAAGTTTTATAATAATAAATTAGTGCTCAAGTAGAGCTGTGGTGAAAAAAATATGCTTAGTATTTATGTAACTGTTCCATTCCCCCATGTCCACAAAACATAACTAAGGAGTTGAATAAAAAACCAAATACAATATTTGAAAACAATGAAAACTGTTACTCAGAACTAGCAATCAGTGAATTGCTCTTACTTTTCCCTAGAGTATTTAGATACTGGAGGCTGTGTATCATGTTGGTTTACAGTATTCAAGAAAAAAGAAAATTGTTTTGCAGTAAGAACACTGCTCAAAACACATATAAAAAGGATCCAAGTGGAATGTGCAGTTATACTCACAGCTGCACAACCTCATTTGGAAAAAGTTTACCCTTAGTTTATAGATCTCTCTCTCTCTTCTTTTCTTGTCATTCTCCAACCTGGCTTTGAGCCAGGCTTTGTTTTGGATTTTTTGCTTTCTGAGGACCCTGTGCAGTTCATGTTTTAAAAATAAAAGATTGCAAAAAATTACTGAACAGCCTAGTATCTATTAAGTTTAATAGGTCTGTCCATGATTTAACAAATGAAAACATCATCCGGTGTCTCAGAGAGGTCGCTTTGCTGATAAAATTTTTGGAAGCACATTCCCATTCAACTTGATGTCTTTCTTTACATTGTATTTCACTTTTCTGTTTAGTAGGCAACAAGAAATGCTGCAAAGTGCAGGCATTTACCATTTGAGTGTCTGGTCCTATATATCCCTGTCCATATTCCTTTGGCTAAATTTTGCTTGCATGATGTATGGTAATCAGTGAATGTACCTGAACAGTTGAACTTGTGAGTGAAATCTAAAACCTCTTTCTTCTATAGCTGCACTGAATGTCTTTCAATATCACAAGGAAGAGACATAACCACATATGAGATCATTGGCAGGGGATTCCCAGAACAGATCCTATACATGTCTGAAGCTGCACAAGTAAGGACTATTTTTGTAAATTGGGTCTGCAAATTGAACTCCAGCATTTATGAGTGTATAGCTAATGGCCTAAAAATGTTGCTTGAAAGAAGTTGTTTACAAATTCATAGAAAAATCACAAATGAGATTAAGAAAAACAAACCAACTAGCAAGTTAGGATATGGGAAAAGTGGTTAGAAATTATACAGCAATGTATGGATATAAAAAATCCACAAGAAGAATATAGAACCATGGAAATGATGTCATTGTACTGGCTGAGGTTAAGTTAATGAACTATACAGAAAGAATCTGTGAATAATAGAAGGATATGATTATTGATGTTGCACTGGCTTTAAATAGAACAAGTTTAAAAAATATTAATTTTAAGATTATTGACATTTCTGTACAGGAGCTATTTACATTCTCTGCTAAAGTCCGTCTTTACCCTAAAATTTACTCAGTTTGCTATTCTGAAACAGTTGTTTGTTAGGGAGATATGAATAGACTATTACATGGATTTTTTTGCAGTTCTTAAAATTCATTTTTTTCCTTGACCACTGGGAGGCAGTTTAGAATCTTAAATGTGCGTTGAGCAAGTAATCATCAAACAGTTATAGAAAATTGCATATTAGAAAATGTATGTAACTTGTTACATTCACTAAGACATACCTCCAAGCTGAAAAGGTCAGGAAGAGACAAAAGAATCAACTAAGTGTAAGCAATCAAAGAACGTAAGTAAAACTAGATTAAAATTCTAATTGGATATCCTCTTCTAGTAGTAAAATGAGCTTTGAGCTTGTCCACGTAACCAGGTCCTCTACTGCTTATTCTTATAAGTCTTACAGACTTAATACAGCTAAGAGAAGCTAAGCTGAATTTGACTGTGATTCATGTACAAAGGCAGTTAAATCTGTGGATATTTATGGTGACCCTGCGGCTAGTGTAAGATAACTTTTTCTTTTTTCTTCTTACAAACTCTATATGCATTCTTATTTGGCATTTATTAGTGGAGTTATTCAGGTAGAAGTATGAAGGTCCATCCTTTACTTGGCTGAAATTTGTCAGGTTAAAAGAAGAATAGAAAAGAAACATATAAGAGCACTGGATAAGAGGTTAAACCTCTGAACTTGAAAGAATAAAAAAGGGCTGGCTTTTAAGTTTCCATGTTCAGTGAACAATGTTCTGTATAAAAGCTTGATTGATTTTAATGCTGCCATTTGATTCCACCTATTGTTGGAATTAGTGAATAAGCGATTAAGAGAATAAGTGCTGGGAAATACAGTATTCTCAGGATATTTCAGTGGAGTGGTGAAACACTTAATGTATCTGGCAACACATTGTTAGAACCAAAGCAATTAGGAGAGGAGTAATTTAGAGTCAGTAAATTTTAAACTTCTTCCACAAACAGCAGAAATCTCTCAGTGGAAATTCAGACAATCTATGCTCAAGGACTGTAACAACCTATTTGAATGACACTTATGAAACATCACTAAATCTTTAACAGGAAATCTCTTCAGCGCTGACTCAAGAACTGTTTGCATAAGGAATATATGCTATATCAACTCATTTTACAATGCTTATTTCTTCAATATTCCTGCTCAATGCACACAATTATTTTATATCAAATACTTATCTGTAATTCAGCTGAAAACTCTTCCAAAAAGAGTTCATTCAATCAGTTGATTCACTTAAGTTGCTGTTCAGTTAATACTTTAAGCTGATGTAAGCCAGTCCTTCTGTCAGAAGAATCAGTCTCACTCTCACTTACCCACGACTTGCACCCACTCCCTTGTTCCAGGACAGTTGTGTGCATGACTACAAGGTTAGCTAAATAAGGAACTTGTGCAGATAAAAAAACCCTATTTTATGCATTACTTCCTGTCACCTAGTTCCACAATTGACTTCACTGCATGGCTGCACAAATACTTGTGCAGGAGGAATGAGTAGGACTGTGGCCATTCAAGCTTTAACAGTTTGCTCCAATTACTCTACTGAAGGTTTCCCAATATACAAAAGGTTGCAAAAGCAGAAAAAGAATGTGTTTCTGCTGTTCAGTGTGAAGTCTGGAAGCCTATTTATACTCACAATCATAATCAATTTAAGACAATCCTCCATAGTTTCCACAGAAGCCTACATTCTTCCCTCTACAAAGGGATTAATCTCTAGTTAAGTGGTGGAATAAACTTTGGATGTGTAGGATGTTTTTAGCTTCTATGTCTTTTTATCAGTGCTTTAGGTGCAGGAAAACAGAAATAAGAATGGAAGGAACCTAATGAAAACCTTGTAGAAAACAACTATTACACAATAGCTATTCTGACATGATTTTGAATATAGATGGGGCATAAAACATAGTTACAAAGCTGAAACACTGAAGTGTTTAAGGAATAAAAGGGGATCTCAAGAAAGTAAAGAAGAAAGACCTGCTGAAGCATAGTGCAGGGATTTCATACACTGGGTTTGGAGCCACAAACAGCTGTAAGTCAAACTTACAGTTGTGGTGAGCCAGGTTCAAAAAAGATTCATCCTGACTAACATGGTTGAAGAGAGAAGAAGCTATTGAGATCAGGAACTTTTTGGGCTATTTTTTAACATTAAAGTGAAATTTAAAAGGATTCTATGTGGTTAGACCAAAGAAAAATCTTTAAGTGTTCTTCAAGAGAGCACAATGAAAGGAAAAGACCAAGCACAGGGAAGTAAAGAATTGGGAACTCATACCCCCAGGATGAGAAAATTTTAACATATGTTGCTGATATTCTTGTTGAAGAAAATAAACTCCTTTCATAGTAAGCATCTCTGAATGTCTTTATAATAGCATGAAAACCATTAGAATGCCATTGTCACAATTAAAAGGCATAATGTGGAAGAGATGAAATATGAAGGAGACATCATCAGGGACAATAAAATTCTGTGTGCATTAGTCTTGTTCAGAGCACAGGAAGTGAATTAGTTACCACCTTAATTTTTTAAATGAATTGCACAAGCAGCTGTGATATGGGAATGCATATGGGATAGAAAAGCATTTTTAAAAGGTTACAGAATTAATGGTTCATATAAATAAAATATGTATGTGCATGTTCTTTAAGAAAGATCAGTACGAAACATACACAGCCAAATCTGCTACCTCCAAGTTGCCACTGTTGGAAAACATACCAATTAAAAAATTTTTATATAACTTTAGTCAGGTTGGTTTGCCTTTCCCCTGGTGGAAGGGAACTGAAGTTTCTCTCCAAGGCATTATTCCTCTAGTTGAGACCTGATGAGTTTAACATCTCGACAGACTGGGAGTAGAACAGAAGATACACAAGAGATAACAGCTCTCAATTGTCATTAACAGACCATCAACTCCAAACATCCCCTCCCCCACTCCGCCACACGCTGGCATAGTTGGAGACACCTGATCTGGGAAAGGACCTAATTAGCATCAGGGGCAAAGAAATTTGTAACCAAGAGGAAACCAAATGCTAAGAACTACGTCACTTGGAACCAATAAACATTGAACCAAGGAATCTCTATAGGTTTTGGACTGTATAAAGTTTGGGGGAAAATCTAATAAAACCCACGTGTCATGGAATGATCTTCTCTGCACACACAAGCTGTGTGTGGATGAATTTATTTCTGTGGCACATCTGGCCAGAACAACATCCTGGCCAGAAATAAATTAATGCCTTGACTCTCAAATATTAAAAATGTTGTTGGAGGGTTTTTGGTTTTCCCACAGTTTCAGTGACACTGTTGGAAAATATACCAGTTTAAAATTTTGCATAATTTTAGTCAAAGGTTTTGGTTGTCTTTACCCAGGGGATTAAGTTTCTTTCCAGAGCATTGTTCTACCAGGTGAGGTCTGATGAACTCAACATATTAACAGACTGGCAGTAGCCCAAAAGATAAAGGAACATCAGTGACCATCTACAAATATCTACCCCAGATGCTGGGTCGGGCAGAGTTGAAGACATCTGGTCCTAAAAGGACTGATAAGAAAATTGAAGAATGAAGATCTAATTAACATCAGAAGCAAGGAGATTCCGATCCAATGGGAAACTGAGGGTTGTGCAACTCTAGACCAATGAACTTTGAAACAGCTCATCTCTATGGGTTTTGACTGTATAAAGTTTGGGGAAAATTCCTGTAAAAAGATGTGCTTTGGAATAGCTTCCTTGGCGCATCCTGGACAGAAAGGAAAGTAATGCTTGATTCTCTATCACTTCAAATACAGTACTAGAGGGTTTTTCATTTTTTTCCTGATTTTCGGTGACAACACTACCACAGAATAAAACTCTGGTGAAAAGAGGATCTATATTACAGAAAGAAACCAAGAATTTTATTATTTTAGAACAGTAGGTTGCCTTGGAACTGGGTAACCAATGGGCATAACAGCTGGCTAAACTATGCAGTGGCATATTACAATGTTTGTTATGGTTAAAAATAACCCTCCTCATGCCATGGGAAAGTTGCTACATTTTCCATCTTGTCTTTTGCAGTGGTAAGTTTGTATTCAGAGTAAGGGATCATTTCACCCCGTTCAGAAAAAAAGGTGGAGCATAGAGCAGGTGTTCATGTTCTAAGGAAAAATCAAAGAAAATAAACTCTGACACAATACAACTGAGAAAAAGTTCTCAAAGGAGCTTGCTAATGCAAAAATTTCTGTAAAAGGGTATTGAGGTATGCACAGGATAATTTATATGATCAAATTTCAGTTGATTTATTCCTATTCCTTCCTGAGTGTTGACTATTACCCCTTAAAGATTCATGACAGATTCTCATAAGCCACCTCAAGACTCTGGATCAAGGGGCTTGTCGTAAGTTTGTCATTGCATTATCATTAATTTTCATTAAATAAAAACTTACGCAGTATCTATGTGCAATTTATTTATTTATTTGTTTATTCATTTATTTATTTCAGCTGAGGAAATGGGGAGTGCAGTCCATGTAAGCTTAATCCTCAACTGAATTTATTAATTCTTTGCCTATCATATTTCTTTTTCTATCCCAGAGGGGTAGTTTCCATGTATAAGAGTTGAGGAGAAAAACTGCGTCCAGATGTCTGTTGCCCAAGAAACTTCAATCATGTAGCCCATGTTTAAAGGCAGCATTTTCAATTTGTGAGGTAATGCAGAAAGCACACTGGGAGCGCATAAAGATACAGAATCACAGCAGGAAAGTCATTCCTTCATAGAGATCATGATAGGTACAGAGAAAGAAATGTGTAGCCATAATATTTGCATGGTAGCATGATGGTATCTCCAGGATTTTCATATCCCAAAAGTTTCTTCAGTCAATGACCAGGAGGGGGAATTCACACATGAGTGAATCTCACACACCATGGGTGATTCTTGTTCACCTCCATATGGCAATGAGCCAAAGAGGAAATACTCTCTGTGAATTTGGAACCATTATTCATTACTTTAGCTTTGCCTGGAAACCTACCTGCTACTGTTTTCTCAGTAATTTTTAATCTTTGTTTTCTTACAGGAAAGTAATAGTGGGTTGAAACAGTTCAGATTTTCTTCCTAATAATTCTGAGAAATAAAAAACCAGAATACTTCTTGTATTGAAGTTCTGTAAGTCTTAATGCAAATATGCTAATGTTTTTTTATTTTCTATAACAAAAACCCAGCTATCATTTGAAGTGGAAACCTATTTTCAGAAATATGATGTTGGAGATCAGTGTTTCTAGTGGGTGCACGTGCAGAATGGAGCAACAAAATATAGGATAAGACACCTGAAACATGCTCAGGTTACAGTCTTTTTTAATTTTTGTAGAATGAGTTAGTCATAGCCCACTTCTTTTCTTTCTGAGAAGTGGATACATAGAGAAACAGCAGCACAACTTTTCTTTGTAGTAGTGAGGATGTAACTAAAGAAGACTCAAGCAGCATAGCCTGAGCTGGTTGTAAAAGTGTCCTTCAAGATGGATATTAGAGACTGTGATGATGCATGGCACATCCCCATCCAATGAATTTATGTATGCTTAACAAATTTAGAAGAGTATGTTTAGTTGCAAAATTAGTCTAACGTGATATATAGAGGTGAATTTTCCCAAACAGGAGCTCAAACATCTCAGGGGCTTTCCAGACACCAATTAAGCAGACTTCTCAGTCTGACTGTTGGAAACAATATAACTTAGAAAATTTCATTTTATTTCTCAAATTAGGCTTGATTTGACTTTGCCTTGGGGAAAGAAATATTTTAAAAGCGTTTTTAGGAGATGTAGCATCAGTCTACAGAGATGGGCTTAACATATCAACAGACTGGGAGTAGCCCAAAAGATACCCAGAAAGATAAAAAGCCATCAGCAGAACATCAACAGATTATCAGTGGCCATCTACAAACATTTACCCCAGACACTGCCTCTGGCAGAGTTGGAGACATCTAGTCTGGAAAAGACTGATAAGGAAAATCAAAGAATGAAGATCTAATTAACATCAGAGGCAAAGAAATTTGGATCCAATGGGAAACTGAACACTGGGGGCTGCTCAGCTCTGGACCAATGAACATGGAAACAATACATCTCTATGAGTATTGACTATATAAAATCTGAGGGAAAAGCCTGTAAAAGCATGTGTGTTTGGAGTATTTTCCTTGGCACATCCTAGTCAGAAAATAAAGTAATGCCTGATTCTCTATCACTTCAAATACAGAGGCAGAGGGTTTTTTATTTTCTTCCTGATTTTCTGTGACATGACCATTCACCAGACTCTGGCAGTCACACTCGCACCCACCAGAGATTGTCACTGCTGGGACTGAAGCCCCTTCACAGTGGGTGGCTCCAGTGACCCACTGGGAGCCTCACTTGAGTCCCTGCTCGCCCCACTTTCACAGTCAGACCAGGCTTCCCGAGGTGGTCTCAGGTGTCTCATTCCATAGAACAATTTATTTACGGCGCAGTCACACAGATCAGCACAAGCTGATGCCTCTGAGGAGGATCCTGAACAAAGGAACCCCTTGGCCTTTATACTCTCACATGCCAAGCAAGCTCAAGTCTCACTCCTCCTCCTGAATCCTTAGCTCCTGCTGTGTCTCCCAGTGTCCATTCACCTGACTGGCACCACCGGTAATCCTGCCCTTTGTTATCCAAAAGGTTGTCAGTTCATGGCTCCCCATTCCCCTGACTGCCACTGGATTTAGTGCCCTTTGTTGTGCAAAGCACCAGCAGTTCACAGCCTCTTGTCTTGAATTCTCACCCAGAGCTCACTCTGCATCTCAATCTGCATTTTGCAAACCAAGCTACCTGCACCAGATGTATTCCTCAACATGTCTTTACTAAGCTTTTTTTGTTCTATGGTTCTAAGCATATCAGTTTCTTGATACCACATCAACCAAGACTGCTAGGATTAACTTCTAAAACCGTGGCTCCTAGTAGAGTTTGGATCCAGAGAGAAGTTTGTAAAATAAAATAAAATAAATTCCAGAAAGTAGAAAATATAAGTAAATTTTGACAGGAAATAAATCCCATTAAATAAGTTGCCTGGAGAGGTCATACCTTCAGGAATAAAGAAGTTNGAAGGGAAAGGGGGACAGCAGCCAGGGAGCCTCCCACAGCACAGGATGAAGAGGGAATGAGTGGGCACGTTGAAGGTGAAGGGACGTTGAGTCTGGTGGCAGGCAGAACCCGAAATGGAGTAAAAGAAAAGGTCACAGGTGGTACTGGGAAAAGAGAAAACTTGCCATTCTTTCAACCTTTAAAATTCAAAATACGTAAAACATGACTAACTCATCAATTTTTGTATATGCCTGAATTCCCACTGCCTTTGCTTGGAAGAGATATTTTAAGTAGGTTGTATGCAAAGATAGTGTTTGAAAATGGACAAATACAAGTGTGTATTCCTGAAAGCAAAGCCCTGGAAGCCCAGGCTTTTACGTTGTTACAAGGACCAGATACAACACAAGAGATCCCAGAGGAAGTAAAAAAGGCTGTCACTCCACTGGTGTGGGCCACTGAGATTCCAGGGAAATCAAAAGCAGCAGAACCAGTAAGAATACAGTTGAAACCTGATGCAAAACTGGTAAGACAGAAACAACATCCTTTAAAGTTAAAAACTAGAAAAGGATTAGAAAAATTAATTCTGAAGTTTTTACAGCATGGACAGTTAAGAGAATGTGAGTCAGTATATAACACTCCTAATCCTACCCGTAAAAGAAACACATGCTAATGAATACAGATTAGTACAAGATGTCAGAGCCATTAACAGAATAGTGCAAGATATTCACCCGGTGGTAGCAAACCCCTACACACTTTTAACCAAAATTAAAGAGTCTGATGGGTGGTTTACTGTCTTAGATCTTAAGGACGCTTTCTTCTGCATACCTCTTGACAATGAAAGTCAACCCCTGTTTGCTTTTGAATGGAAGAACCCCTCAACAGGTCACAAAACCCAATTAACCTGGACTGTCCTTCCACAAGGCATCAAAAATAGTCCCACTTTTTTTGGAAACCAACTGGCAAAAGAATTGGAAA
>VZTX01023059.1:8878-63715 GCA_013400915.1 Pardalotus punctatus
CAAGTGTGTCCTGGGGGGCATCAGGGACAGCATCACCAGCTGGGCAAGGCAGGGGATTGTCCCGCTCTGCTCTGGGCTGGGGCGGCCTCAGCTTGAGTGCTGGGGGCAGTTTTGGGCAGCACAGTATAAGAAAGATATCAAGCTATTAGAGAGCGTCCAAAGGAGGGTAATGAAGATGGTGAAGGCCCTTGAGGAGAAGCTCTTTGAGGAGTGGCTGAGGTTACTTGGTCTATTCAGCCTGGAGAAGAGAGGACTGAGGGGCGACCTCACTGCAGTTACAACTTCCCCGTGAGGGCAAGAGGAGGGGCAGGCACTGACCTCTTTTCTGTGGTGACCAGTGACAGGATCTGAGGGAATGGCTTGAAGTTGTGTCAGAGGAGGGTTAAGCTGAACATCAGGAAAAGGTTCTTCACCCAGAAGGTGGCTGAGCACTGGAACAGGGTCCCAGGGAAGTGGTCATAGCACTGGCCTGACAGAATTCAAGAAGCATTTGGACCATGCTCTCAGACCCTTGGTGTGACTCTTAGGGATTGTACTATGCAGGTCCAGGGTTGGATTTGATGATCCTTGTGGGTCCCTTCCAAGTCAGCATATTCTATGATTCTGTGAAAATTGCTTTCCTGTAAAAAGATGCTTACCATCTGCTGCCCTTTTTGCAGTTTGCAAGAATTCAGGAAGTAATGTATTTTCCTTTAGATACCTTAATGTGGATTCGGTGTCTAAGTTTACCATGTGCATCTGAAAATGTTAATGTAACTGCATATGACAAGGCATAAACCTTTGCCTAAAAAAGCCCCCACTAGGTATATTCTGTATTTATTTTACTCATTTAAATTATAATTCAATTTATCTATAATAAAAAACACATATGTGCATGACTGGCAAAACTCCACAGTACTTATTTACAAATAATTAGTTTTAAAAGTAGAACCTGGGAAAATAAGAACCATTAAGATCACTAAATGTTTTAGATGTTCAGTGTGTCTGAGCCATGAATTTTTAGAAGAGCTTAGTCGAAAAGGCAGTTACAACTCCACTACAAAACAGGGAACTTCAGAAAACCCTGGCAACCTCTTGGCAAAAGCAGTGCTATTAATGGGATGCATCTCCTCTGCTGTTTGATCCAGTTCTCCTTTCCCAGCACCACTGCCAACCAGGACTGCCACCTGCTGACCACCTTCCTTGCTCGGTCTTAAACTGCAGCAGTAATTAATTAGCACAGGGGGTGGCAGACAGATTGGAAACAAGGTATAAGGTTTCTGTTCAAAGAAGAAAATTTTCATAACATGTTTTAAAGAAAAGGGAAAATGAAGAATTTTAATCTGTCCCAATGCATCATGCCTGAATAATGGTTCTACTATTACTGAACAATATTGCCAATTTATCTGTAGATAACAGTAAGATATAAACCTAATTTACTAAGAAAATTTATATATTCAGTAAAAAAGTAATCCCCCAACAGTAAAATCTTTTATAATCACTAAAATAACCCACAAATTAAAATATCCTATAAATGTACTCTCAAAAGACAAAAGGCATTATTTTATTTTACCAAATCACTATTAGCCTGTATTAAAAAAAAATGTTCTGCTTTGTAGGAATGGAAATAGTACTTTTCAGCCTCACATTTAGAAATAATGCATACAATAATTCACTAATACAATTTAAAATACACATTATCAATATCATAACAAACACAAAGGTAAATCCAAATAAACATTATAAAAATCAATTATTGAAGCATATTCTGAAATATATACATGCTCTCTACTTTCAAGTTACTCTTTATTACTCAGTCTCTGGTAGCAGTACATTTCCCACAGGGACTGATTATGTAAATCTGTAATGTATAAAAAAATGTGTGAAGCACAGCTGAAACAAAAGACCAGAAATCAGACTCAACTTTAATATAAGCAGAAGTAAGTTATACCAGCTACCATTTTCCCTCCTAACTTTCTTCAGCCCGTAATTATGTGACAACAGCAAAACATACAAATGTAATTTTTGCAACAGTCTACACTGTAAGACTGTTAAAAGAATTGGAAATTGAAAGAGCAAACAAGTTCTCCTGCAGTGGGCCATACTTTGCAGCAATATTTTAGGAAGAAATATTTCATGGCAACAGATATACGTCCTGATATTCTCATTGGAGTCACAGTCATCACATTCGTCTGAATATTTAATATGCTGACAGTCATGACAAATCTTTGTTCCTATCACACATAAAATTTTTTAAGACAATGGTCTTAGCACTCAACTAAGACAGTAAAAATATCAACACAGTATCTCACAGCCTGTGTTCTTACCAAAATTCTCTGTAGTTTTAAGACTGTGGAAATACACATCAATCAAGTATTCCTAAAGTGTGTTTCCACCTTTCACACATCTAGAACTTGATAAATATGCTAATGTTGTTCTGCACTGTGAATGCACACATTCACAAAGACCCATCAAAAGTTAATACATCTGCTATTTGATTATTTTCTGTACTGCAGTGCATTGATTTTCAACTCTTTAACATCATTTAAGTTCTTACAGCCTGAATATTATTTTTATATATGGGATGGAAGCAGGGACTTGCTGCCAGAGGTGATACAAAGAACAAAAAATTAGTTCTTTCTCTCAAAAGATTTTTATCTCCTTCATAGGGCATTTAGAGGCAAGAATTTATTCAGTAAGTTGCTATCACTATTTCTTACATTGGAGGAAAGGCTGCTTGAAGTATTAATCTGATGATCTGAGAAGTTAAATCTATAAGCTTATATACACAATGCAGGAAGTAGGCTATTTTTCTCTTATACCTCAAATAAAAAGCAACCCCTGTTTATCTTGAGAGCTCTAAGAGATTTTCTTATCGGGCATTTCTGCTGTGTACCTTATGTGCTTTGATATATAATCTGGTACAAAAATACTTCCCAGAATCAATGTGATAATATCAAATGAAGTAACTTCAGAACATCCATGAACCGATGATTTTGACTTCTCATCACATTAGTGTTTTGGCAGTCCAGGGAAGACCTCTCACCATTTTAATAAATATTATACATGCGGAAGTGGATTATATAAACAAAGAAAGAGATAGCAACGCACTAGCCACCCTAGTGCACACATAATCTGCTGCAATTTTCCTTTTCGCTGAAAAGGCAGTATGAATTACAAGAAGGAGATATGACAAATTATTATCTCATTTTCTGCTGCTGAGAATTTGTTATGATCCCTGTGAAGCAATGTGCCTCAGCCTCATGATTCACCCATTTGGCTGCAACACTGGCATTCCCCCATTAAGACAGTTTCCATATCCCATTTCACTGCTCTTCCCTACCATTGATCCTGCCTGGTGCGCATCTGACTTTGACTACCCTGGGTGGTCTCCTGTCAGATCCCAGTGATCAGTGTTTCTCTCCACTGGTTGCCTTCTGGGGAGACTGCTATCAACTGTGCTCTTACATGCATCTGACAACTTTATTAGCTGACTCTGATAGCGCTTCAGAACATCTTTGCAGTGCACACACCCTTCCTCAAACAATCCCACCTTTGTAGTTGACTTAGAACAAATAATTCTATGAACACTTCAGCTTTTATACTCAATAATAAGGTTGAAATGAAGAGAAATTTCACATTATGTGCAAGCTGGGGGTTAGTTTTCATGTTTGGGCTCAAAAAATCAATCCAGGATTGATTTTTGTATATATATTGTTATTGTCAGAGGATTAATTGATGAATTTTTCATTTGATGAGTCAGGTGAAATGGGCTCCAAGACACACAGTGAGAAGAATTTTAATTTATTCTACTACTTGGTGTGGAGCAGAAACACTATCTATTGCAATATTTTGTTAGATTTTCCTGCTCAAAAACAAAGTTTGGAATACCTTTGAGTGGAAAGCTGAATATCCGAGTACATGTGCACCCCACATTAAAACTTGCCTAAATTAGAAGGTTCTGAATGGATATTCATTCTGGTAGGTATTTAGACTTTTTTTTGTTTTGGTTTTTTGGTAGTTTTTGGGTTGTTTTTGTTGCTGTTGTTTGTTTTTTGAGAGCACCCTTTAGTTTTAAATGTTCTATGTAGATTTTCACACTTTCTATCATTAAAACGTATTTGAAATTCAGATTCCGGAAAATACAAGCCTAGATTAACACAAGAAATCTCAATTCAATAGAAAGTATAACCTCATGCTTCACTTATGCTACACCAGAATATTTTTTACCATGGCTTTCAAATTAGATAACTCACATTTTAAGTTTACCTTTTTTTGTTCTAAACTCAATATCAGAAGTTGATATTTTAATCTCTGATACACTGCAGTGTCTTAGTGTACACAGGAATGATGAAATTGCTTAAGCTCAGAGTTCCTCTAGCTTATCTGCTGAACATAACAGACCAGAAGCGTTGTATACATGTAAAATCACAGTGTCTGCTTGTAAGTTGGTGCCATTCAACTCCCCCAGTTCTGGTTGGCTCCACATGAAATACTGGTTTTGAGGCAGCAGAAGGCTTCACTGCTTGCTCTGAATTTCAGAGAAGTCTACAAGGCTTTATTCAATACCCTGGCATGTCTGGAGTATAGTAGGTGCAAATACATTTGCCCGGGCTAGAAAAGGAGGTGAAAGATGGCACATGAAGTGCCCTTAGAATCTAACATAAACCTCCTGCAAAGTTCAGGTAGATTTGCCTGAGCACTAGAAAGCAATCTGGTGCAGGACAGGCTGCAATCACTGAGAAACACCAGTAAGAAAAGGGTTTTCAGTTACTGTGGATGAAAGGATAACCAGAAGCAAGGATCATCTCACAGCCAAGACAGAGAGCACATAAATATACAGATCTTTTCGAAACAGTCACAAATTCTCCTGGACTCTGCTCTTCCAGCACCCTTCCACAGAAAGGCCCATATGCCACAGGGACAGCAAACAGCAATTGTTAACTGCTGTTTAATATGGGCATTTCAGCAACACTTGTGGGATTCTTGTGGGAAGCCCCGCAAGAATCAATGCTGCTCCTTGCACAGTGCTGTAGAAACACACCAGAAGTTCTGTCTTCTACAAAATGAACATGCTAGTTTGTGCTGAGATCCACAGAGAAAATATCACTAAACAAGACAAAATAAGAATGATCAAGGCAAACAAATGAACAAAAGAAAGAGAGACTAAAGAGAGATTAAATGAGATGCTCTAAAAACAAATGCAGAGTTTAAAGATCAAGCTGAAAACTGGTCTGCAAGTCACTATATCCACTCCCCATGATATTTGAAAATTCATGGCAGTCAGAGGAACTCCCAGGTAGGAACGTGGAAAAGGGAAATCACCCATCATTAGAAAGGATAACCCTGGGAACTCCCGACTGGTTGGCCTCACCTCTGTGCCTGGGAAGATCATGGAACAGATCCTCCTAGAAGTTGTACTAAGGTACATGGGGGGCAGGAAGGTGATTGGAGAGAGCCTGCACAGCTCCACCAAGGGCAAGTTCTGCCCGACCAACCCTTCATGGCTTCTATGATGGGGTGACAACATCAGCATACAAAGAAGGGCTACAGATGTCATTGATCTCGACTTCTGTGAAGCCTTTGACACAGTCCCCCACAACATCCTTCCCTCTGAATTGCAGAGACAGATTTGATGAGAGAACTCTTAGATGGATAAGAGTGGTTGGACAGTCAGATCCAGAGGGCCATAGTCTAATGGCTCAGAGTCCTGATGGACATCAGTGACAAGTGGTGACCTTCAGGGGTCTGTACTGGGACCAATGTTGTTTAATGTCTTCATTAATGACATAGACAAAGGAATCAAATGCACCTTCAGAAAATTTGCAGATGATGCCAAGCTGAGGGATGCAGTTGACACTCCTGAAGTGTGGGATGCCATCCAGAGGCACCTGGGCAGGCTTGGGAATCTTTGTGTCCCTATTTTGAAGCCTCCCCTCACTGCACTCCAAAGTCGGGTTATTTTACCTTTTTCATGTATCTCCTGCTTAAAACAAACTTCAGTCATATGCCCACCTAAGTACAAAAATTACTTCAAGTAATATTATGCAATCAAGTACTGCATATATTAAGTAAACAGATCTACATATACAGTCAACATACATTTCCATTGTGTGATTCTTTCCATTATTTCCCCCTATAATAATAGTGCAGGTAATTTTGCATTGAGAAACATGTATTTATAATTACTGATGTATCTAAACAGGTCTTGGCATCTCAGTAAGTAAATTCTTGTGAAAACTAGACACCCATTTTCTGGACAGAGGTACTTCATGTATCTTTAGGAGGGTCTAATAGTTATTTTTACCTTTTTATTGTGTTTTGTCTTGTTTTTCAGTTTTTCAGTTGTTATTATGTCCTTAATACTGCATATTTAAAAACAAAAAAAAGAAATGTACACAGAAAAAAAAAAAATCAGATGCATAAGATGCATAGCATACCTATTTTGCCCATGAAAATTTTTACACAGTGAGATGTGTCCTGATGGGGACTGAAAACCTCTCCTCTTGACAAAAACTGCAGTCTGGAAAAGAACTGCACAAGACTCTCAATTGCTTTTTTAGATCTGGAATGACCACACAGAAGCATAATTAAGACAATTCAGTCTTCACAATCATTCAACCCTTTGTCTCTGTAATAAAACTGTTCCCGAGAGAGTTATCTGCAGAAGCCCAGCCCACTGTTCCCTTTACAGGAATAATGGAAGAAGTGAATATCTGGAAGGTGATTTTAATTGGGTGGCTGCTCTGCTTCTGAAAGAGCCTCAGTCTCCACAACAGCAACCATGCAGAGGTCAAAACTGATGCAATTTCCATTCCTATTCCTGGCTATGCTCTCCTGTCCCCTTTGTGCCTGCTTTAGCATCCATCACACATGAACAAAGTCACCTGACGCAGTGCAAGTGCCTGAGAGGAAGGTATTGCCAGAGTGAAGGAGAAGAGAGCTGGTGTGTCTCTTCACCTCGGCCACCACAAGCTGCTAATTTAATGCAAGCAGAAATGTGATCCTGTGCTCTCAGGTAAACCTTAGGTAAACCTTCCGAGGATAATCAGGATACCTCTCATTGCATCCACTGATAGTGCAGATTTATGGGATCAGCCCTTTATTGTGTGTGTTAAATATTAAGCAATGCATCTAATGGATGCATCAGGAATAGTACAAACAAATCAATGGAGAGTCAGTTCCTAAAACTAGTGGCTGTAAAACATTAATAAAAATCACTTCAGAAATACACATTTCTACCCCATATAAGCATGTCTAGAATTTAATTTTCTACACCAGACATTTTGTAATTATCTTTCACTATTAAATGAATTCAACTGAGAAGTACCCAAAAGTAGGACAAATATTACTGTACTTCTCACAAAAGAGAACTGAAGCAAAAGAAAATACGCTTTGTCAAAAATGTCACTGAACTTTCATACATAATACAAATACTAGCAGTGAAGTTGCAACCTGATAAAACTGAGATTTTAAATGAAAGTACTACCCTGCTACTTATAAATCAAAAGTGAGTGACTTCTTGAAGTTAAGCTGCTTGTTACATAAAATTGAATCAACCAGCATGAGATTTCATGCAGAATTTTCTGGAGCCTAGCTGTGTAACTTTAAAATACACTATAATATTATAACTATGAACTTAACTGATAGTAATGACCTGATAAAATTTCAAGAGGCTATGTTGGGTTAAGGCTTTTAGAGCCATAAACCAATTTTGAGGCCAGACATTCTTCCAGTGTGCCACCTCTTCTGAACAGGACACTTCTTTGGAGACAAGTTTCTGTCTTTGCACCATTTTCAGCTGAGGGTTTCGTTTCAGTTTTAACCTTGCCTTCTAATTTTGATCTGTGAGCACAACTCACCATCAGTTTGAATTGCTCTAAAGGGATGAAAATGTTCATTGTAGAAGGAGAAGAGAAAAGAAAGAAGAGATACTTCTTAAAGAGAGAGTATCAAAGTAAAAAGAATTGCCACCTGGGAGAAAAGTATTATGTTACAGCTCTAATTTATATGTCAAATGCCATAGACCATTTTGAACATATTTCCATAGAAAAGATTCCCATCTGCCCTTCTGAGATACATAGGTGTCCTGTGGTTGTGGTTCTTCACTAATTCTGAAGGCAAAAACTGTTACTTCTCCAATACAGACAGCAAAAAATGCTGAAAGAAATGTACCATTTTACAAACAAGCAGCCCACAGTTCAAGTTTCCATGCCTTATCCTTCATTCTCTGAAAACTAAACTTCCTACGAAATGTTCAGACTCGTAACTACACTTAATGCAAAGATATAAAGGAAAGTAAGTAATATAGATCAGAAAAATATCTCGATTGATGCAGGAAATGACCATCACAAACAGCAACTGTGAGAAATAAAAGGTTTCACATAAATAATCCTTAAACCCAGATATTAGGACTGGAAGATGTAGGAACAATGTACTTACCCATTTATATTTAAAAAAGAAAAAAAAAGAAAAATACATTAATTGACACTAAATGTGGACACTTGAAATAAAAAAAGTGTCTTCATTTCCTTCCAACACTGCTACTTCTGATGATATTATGAGAGAATCATCCTTTGTAACCACATTCTTCGAAAGTTCCTTTCCTAGGCCCCCATTCAGCACCTGGACTGCACACAAAATTCACCTCCTGAGGTCCAGCCATAGATCTCCCTTTGAGACCAGGTAAGAGCAAAAACATCAAGAGCAAGACAAAAAGACAAAGAAGAAGAGGGAAAATACTAAAGTCAACAGAGAATGAAGGACCAGGAAAAGAGCATTCAATAAAGCATTCAGATAAAGTAAAGCTTTACAGAGTTTGAAGAATATAAGATTTTATTGATAAAATTATGAAGCAGGGGGGCCTTAACCTTTTCCAAGTTCATTATCACATAGGGCTCAAATTTCTTAAATAACAATTCTTGTTTTTTTGTAAAATTATTCAATTGTTATTAAAAACCCAGCCTAACAGGGAAACTATATTATTCCCATATGTGCAAATGAGTAATATTTCATATTTGCTTTTTGATACTTTTCTTAAGGTATCCCTTTGTAATTACGACATTATTGTGTTATTAGTAATAGTCTTGCAGTCACTAGATTTTACTTAACAAACTTAGAGCCATTCAGAAGAATAACAATATTTTTGATCATTAACATTATTGGTTACCCATCAGATTCTACAATTTAATGGACAGGAACATCCTTGATATTTCCAAATAATTAAACTTCCACTCTGCATTCTCACAAAGTAACTCAAGCTGCTTTTGGCAGTCATGTTTCAACCTCCATAAAAAGGGATTATTTTCCAGAAGCATGAATAACTGCTCTCATTCTTCTATTACACAACCTGTTGTGAGGCAGACATCCAAAGTAATCTCAAAACACTGCATGAGTGTTGATTTAAAGGTTAACTAGTCAGTTTTTTGTTGTTTTTTTTTTTTTTTAAACTCCTTTCCCCATGTCTCCTGGTGGAGTTGCTCAATTAACTTACAAATATCATCTGATATGCAGACTCTGAGTCAACTTAGAGCATAAAATATGCAGCTGCTTCCACAGCATCAGTTTGGATTCCCTGGCCTCCGAACCCAGCCTCTGGCAGAATGCAACTGCAGGCTGAGGTCCTGGGGAAAGGATACCTCAAAAGGCACATCTGCAGCAGTTTTATCCAGGCTATCCTGGTTAGATGCTCTGCACAGCTCTGCTAGCCCAAGCACATAAGACCATCACCAACTTGCTCATGGGCAGAGGAGCATCTACCTGCAGCTGTCAAAGGCATCTTCAGTCTGATCTTTAAATTCCTTGGCAGGTCTAGATTTCTTTTCCCACACTAAACTTCCTGTACCCTTTGCATCTAGCCATATACAGTCATGCTCTGGACCCATACCTAAAATTGCACCTCTGGAATGCAACGTACCATTGCATGGTACATTCCCACCAAATACAGACACTGCCCAGATCATTATTTAGTATTAAAATATTCACTGATAACAACATGTTACTTTTTTTCCTATATGTTTCTTATTTCCTGAGTTTCTTTCTGAACCTTCATAACAGAATTTCCAAATGTTACCTAGCAGATCTCTTTTATTCATTTATTGCCTAACAAATTACGTGAGAAAAGGCATAATTATTCCTTTTGGCTATAGGTACATCTTCCTGTTTAAAGGTTTTCCTTAAAATACTGTAACAACTTGGCTTTGAACTATATTTATAGAATCATACAATCATTTTGGGTGGAAAAGACCCAAAAGATTACTGAGTCTAACTGTTAACCCAGCACTGTGAAGCCCACCACTAAACCATATCCCAAAGTGCCACATCTACACATCTTCTAAAAGTGACTCCACTACCGCTATAAGCAGCCTGTGTCAGCACTTGATAACCATTTTGGTCAAGAAATTCTTCCTAATATTTAAACTAAACCTATCCCAGCACAACTTGAGCCATTTCCTTTCATCCCATTGCTTGTTATGTGGGAGAAGTGACCAAACTCCAGCCAGCTACACCCTCCTTTCAGGCAGTTGTAGAGACTGGTAAGGTCTCTCCTGAGCCTCCTTTACTCCAGGCTAAACAACCCCAGCTCCTGCAGTCACACCTCATGTCAGACGTGTGCTCCAGGATCCCTCTCCAGCTCCATTTCCCATCTCTGGACTTGTTCCAGCACCTAAATGTCTTTCTTGACATAAAGGGTCCAAAACTGAATGCAGGATTTTAGGTGTGGCCTCACCAGTGCCAAGTACAGGGGGACAGTCACTGCCCTGGTCCTGCTGGCCACACTATTGCTGACACAGGCCAGGATGTCATTGGCTTCCCTTGGCCACTTCCTCACAGTGCTGGCTCATGTTTAGTCACTGTTGATCTGCACCACCAGGTGCTTTTCTGCTGGGCAGCTTTCCAGTCACTTTGCTTCCAGCCTGAGGCTCTGCATGGGATTGTTGTGACCAAGTGTAGGACCCAGACTTCACACCTTATCAAATCTGATACTGCTGGCCTCAGTCTGTCGGCCCAGATGGGAATGTACTCCTTTATTCACTGTCTTACTGAAAAGTTGTTTTTTCCCCATCTCTCTTGTCCTTGTAATCACCAATGAGAAACTACTTTGCCCTTTAATACACTTTGCTACCAGAGGTTTTTTAATTTACTAACTAGAAGTTAATTCTATTTCCTCCTTTTACAGGCTTCTTGAGAAGATATTTGAACACACAATTCAGAACAGACTGTGGCTAATCAGTTAAAAGTTAAGCTTACATCCTGGAGTAACCTTTTGTTCTGTTTTCCTTGAATTTGTATGCACCCTTTCTCTCCAAAAGTGAGAACATTGAGAACATCCATGACCATCAAAGCAGGAATGTTTTGCCAACATTTCTACATTGCCCATTTTGCCAAGTCTCTTGAAAATGGTTGAAAAATGTCCTCAGTGTAAAGTTTATGCAGGTAGTTTTCTCCTAGGACTTCCAGAATAATTTTCCAAATTGCTAGCACATACCTCTTTTTGCCTTTCTCATCTACTAGATCTCCAAGTCAAAACATTTTTTCATACAATCAATATTGTTTTTATTACCTCACTAACAATCCAGTAAATAACATAAGTAGAGGAGAGAGGAAGAATAGAAACATTTTAATACTTGGTTTTGGGCTCTCCTTCCTTTCTGCTCCATGCTTTACCCAAACTCCTACAAAACTGTCAGATTTGGGCTTTACATTTTCTTTCACAAGCTGCACAAAACTATTCTTTAAATCCAGTTTAGAATTTATTATAAATAGCTACAGAAAAGGAAACCAGACTTTTTAAGCCTTAAGAATAAAGCACCTAATCATCCAATATATGTACTAGTCTTTGTTTATGCAGACTTTAAACAAAACATAACTTTCTTTATTCACAATGAGCAGTATTTTTCTATGAAAATGGCTGCTGATTACAGCATTTCTCTAACAACATTTGGTTTGAGGTTTGGAGATTTCCGCAGATCAGCTCAACTAAACTCTTAGGCAGACGCATTCTACCATTCAAAATTTCTGTATCTAAGAGATGAACCATTTTTGCACAGTAAATTGGCTGTAAAATCAGCAGTTGATGTCCAGGAATGGAATAGAGCAGCAATTTTTGCAGTAATTTTTAATCTATAGAAGCATACAGCACCAAGTGAGTGAAATGCAAAGGATGGCAACTGCTGATCTAGCTTGTCGCCTATGCAGAATACAAAAAGTGAATGATAAAGTCCTGTACTAAACAGAACTTAAAGGGATCCTCTATGTTTGATTTCAATAATCCCTTTAGTCCAGTTACAGATTCACAAGGCTGATAGCTACAGTCTAAATTATTATGAGTTTTCTGCTCTAAAAATATTGCTACATGTTTATAGGGACTGCAAACATATATTCCTGCTAAATGAGTTTTAAAAACCCCATCTTTTTTAATTACTAGAAATAATCTCAGCTCAAAAAGGAAACAACTTTATGGGCAGTAAACATAAAATACACAGATGGAGAAAAAACAAAAGACAACCAGCACCTGTATTTTTATTACTGTTTCAGGTTAGAGCCATAAGAAATTGAAAATGTGAAAATAAATTCCTTATGAATTTTGCTGAAGGTGTAAGACACCCATTTAAAAAGCAAAATGCTTGAATGCTATACAAAATGTCAAAAAGGGAAAATGATGGATATAAAAGATGAGGCTCTCCTCTGAACTACAGCCAGATGCAAATGGCAGCATCGTGTACATAGTCTTTTGTCCATTTAACTTTCCAACATTTCTGACAAATTTTTCAGCCATTTTGGCTCTGCTGAAAGCAGTATCATGCAAACCTAACTCCATTCCATTTCACATACAGAATCCACACATCTCTCTAGAACTCATTTTCATCAGTAAATGCACCCACACAGAAAACCCCAAAATGATAAAGTGACTGCCAGCCAGCTATTAAAGAATGGAATTTGATAAACAGTGGTCCAGTGTTGCTGAAAGAATCACTTTGAATGGTGACATTCAGAAAAATGCGGTAGTCAGAAAGGTGTATCTCTACATTTTACACGACTAGTAGCCATCAGAGGTATTTATAATTTGATTATACCCAATTCAACAATCGTTGAGGCAGTCAAGACACAGCCTCTCAATGCCATTGGCTTTTTCAAAAGACGTTAAAACTTTTTAAGAACCTGTTATTTTCAGAGCAAGGTTTTAATTGATCAAATATATACCTGTATCTGTATCACCAGCAGCATCACATAATTCTGAATCATCTACCTGAAAAATTACTGGGTGTTAATTATTTCAATTTTAAGTTGAAAATTTTTGATTTGACCTGTTTTCAACCATATGATACATTCTTGAAAGTTTTCCTAATAGAACACAAGTCCTATTCACCTGAATGATATTTGCATTTTCTGGGACATAAAGACTCCCCACATTTTCTAATATCTTCCTGATATTTGATTCTCAAAATACTAATTGGCAATCAGAAAACGAGTGTCAAAGACTATTCCTCAAAAACCAAAGAGCAGCACACACAAAACCAGAAGTCATGTAGAAGTATGGATATATGTCCTTTTTTTCCATTTCAGAGGGATTAACACCTATCCTATGAAGGCCAGTCCACCATTCTTTGGCCACGAAAATCCTAAATAATACATTGAAATAAAATTTGTCTTGCACAGAATGCTATAATAAACCACTTTTTAAAAACAATATATTAAATTCAAGTAAAAACAAAGGTATTTGTTCCAACAGTTACTGAAGAGATGCCAAAGACATTTGTAGTGCCAGGTAAAACTAATTTTGTAACAGTCACCAATTCTGCTACAAAAGAATCTACTCACAGCCTTTCTCTTGAAACACTACTGAGCTAGTTCATTCTTTCACTTGTTGATAGGATGCATTTTCTAAAACACATTTATTTAGCTTAAATATAGATATGCATACAAGTAGTTGCACTACAGAGATGTGCTAATATTTAGCAAATAATTACCTACAAATTTCCACCTCAACAACTGTGAGATTTTTAAAAGAAAGAACACTTAACATTTCATAGTGAAATGGAAAAGCATAATATTATGATTAATTTTGTACAAAGTATTGCCAACATGCAATGCAATTTACAATAACTGGAAACATTATGATCAGTATGCGAAATCAGAAAATCCTCGGGCCAGCTATGCAATCATCTACATTTATGATGAAGTATCACTGCCATGCCCGCAGTCAAAGTCAGTCACAGTGAAACCACCATAATTAGTGCATAAGAGCAAATTAAGGGCAATTTTCCTGACACGCTACCACTTTTGAGAAGAATTTTCAAACTTCCCTCTCAGGCTTTTTCGTAGCACTGAATGCTCTTCTCTAGTTATGTGCTGTAAGGGGAAAAACACAGAAAAGGCAGGGTCCATTAACTACTTCTGTAAATTCTATATCCTAATTGTGAAGATGTAAATAAAGACAAGTGTTCAAAACAAAGTTATAAAGTGCTAACATAAGACCTAGATCAAGAAATAATAGTAATAATAATGATAATATGAGTTTAACCCTCTCCTGATGAGGGCTGTAATTATTCTAAAGGAAAGAAAATTATTTTGGTACAGTAAGGATTTCAGCAATGCATACACTTTTCTTCATCCTTTTTACTGCCAGTAATTTTTCTGCTTAATTTTTTCCTGGCACATTTGCACTAGACAGATCATCCCTATTTATTTTAATACAAATTTGATGCTGCTGTTAAATTTTTAATGTGAAGTGTCAAAAGCTAGTATTTGTAAAAAAAAAAAATACAACTTACCACACTTGGGCTTAGCTGGATTTATAACAACAAACAAACAAACACACCACCCTGGAAAAAAAAAAAGCTAGGCAAAAAGAGTAGTGTTACAAAGCATTTTGGGAATCCTAATGGGACAAAAGCTGCCTTTGTAATTGGACCGCAAAGCCCTGGAATTATTCAAGGTGACACAGTTGTGGAGGGAAGGGGGAAGCACCGTATCACTGGCAGGTGCAGAATCTTTAATCTAGCATTTAAAGGCCACCATTCCCAGAATGTGGCAATTGGGCTAACAGGATTGACACTGGGGAACTCACTCAGCAACTACACCAACCTCTGAATGGTGGGGATTTCTCTCAGCAGCTGCCTGAACGTCAATCAGCTGAAGGGGAATGTTACAGAGGTCACAGTTTGGGGCTGTTCTCTATGCCTGACATTTCTATCCGTTAGTCAGAAAGACAATGAGAGAGGGACAAAGCCCAAGCATTACCATAGTCCCATTCAGCAGTAAAACAAAATTGAGGGAGTGGGAAAGGCCTCCAGACACAAAATGATCAACAGAAGAACAACTCAACCTACTCTCCTCAAGGGAAAAATCAGGAGAGTGCCACAGCAATGAACAGTCCCAGGCTACAGGGACAGCGACAGCTCCGCGAGGGAAGGTTAATCCCACACAAAGACATCATTTTTCAGTTCAACACTTAAGTTTAGTAAAGCTTATTTCTAAACAAAACTGAACGTCTGCATTTGACCTTGTGGGCAAGGCCTTTCAACGTGAATAGCCTGGATTTAAAAAAATTCTAAAAGGCAATTACAAGTCATAGGAACAGTGGCAGAACATTATAAATTAAGAAATTTATAATTCAGTTATATAAAATAATTAATATGATTAGATTAGAGTATCTATTAACCCATAAATCCATAGCACAATGAGACAGAGGCTCATCTAGGAGATAAACTCCAACAGCAGGGAATAAGTTTCTGATAAAACTACAGCTAAAGCAGCCTTGTCTATCACACAGGTTGACAGTTTTCACCTCTGTACAACAGGCAAGTTAAAACCAGTGACATTTTGCAAACAAACAAAATCCCAGCATTTAGAGAGGGAACTTGGTTTAAGTAACCTAAACAGAGCAAAATTATTTGAAATCTACTTTTGACCTTGATAGTTCTCCAGTGTTAAACAAACTGCTCAACTTACTTTACCTTTATATTTTACCTTCAGGAAAGGACTAATAATTTTTATTAAAATACTCATATAAACAAGAGGACAAAGCATCACACATGGTACACCTTAGTACAAAGCCCATGGTTAATACAGGCATGTAGTTTAAGATCAGGTCTGCATGAATAAATTCAGTACAAACTGACATCCAAAGTTTAATAACCTACAGAGACAGGCATTCAGGATCTAAAAATAATAAGGAGATACTTGTGAAGAGATGAGAGTGACTAAACACGGTCTGGCAACACAGTTTGTCAGGAGCTGGAATTGCAGTAACAGCTCCAGCCCTTCACTTAAAGGAAGGTAGGACCATGCAGGTCAGTGCTACTTGGGAACACTCACCACCAGGTCCTCATGCACAAACAAGAGAAAAAAAGAAATTGCATATTCACCTGAAAGAACAGAGTCCCCAGATCCATATCTCCTTGCAAGTAACAAACGCAATATATACTTGTGAACAAGGGCTTATTTCCGTAATTATGCTTATAGGGTTTTGCTCGATACTGTCCCTCACTACTGATTTTTTTACCCTTCAATCTCTCCTATGCATTAAGAAAAGGGCACTGAAACTCAGGTACACAAACAGGCTTTTACCCAATTTGGAAGCTAAGTTAAGTAAAAATATTTGTAAACCAAACACAAGAGATACTACATGCCAGACTGTGAACATTTTGTGGAAACATTTCTCATAGAAATTAAAATTGTATTTCTTAACATTTTAATCTAAAATTCAGAACAAATACCTTACAACTCAAATCGGTGAAAGAAAAATATTTTTTCTCTAAATAGTTCATTGACATAAACTAACACAAATAGCAAATTCTGAGTAAACAAACATATGAGAAAAAAAAAAGAGTCATTCAGTTGCTGCAAATTTGTTCCTCTTTGTACAATTTCTGCCTGTGCAGTGGCAAACTAAGCTTTAAAGGTCTGTGTGCATGGCACAAGTGACATGATAGAAAAGCACAGGATTTGAAAGGTGAAGATTTCTGCACAGTTGCATGGCCAGATGTTTTTTCCAGGAAGGAGTGTTCTCCCAGTGTTTCAAGGAAAGCAGAAGTTTTCATACCCCCACAAGTCAGGGCTACGGCCTTTGAAGATCAAAATAGATTTCCTCAAAATTTGTAGTATTTGCTATTAGCATCCACCAGATATACACTAATGCAATGTTTTTAAAAAAATGAAGTTATTAAAACGTGTTTTTTCCATCTGTGATGGGTGATACAGGAGGACTCAAGTCAAAGAATTAAAATAAAACCCTGAAGTAATGGAAATAAAAATAATGCTTGTATTACATATAACTGGTGCATCACACATATACAAGAATATATACAAGTTTCATCTGTGCACCCCTGGTCTGTAACCACTCATGACATAAAGACATTGCTAAAACAAGAACAGGGCAAGATCCAGTTATATTGCAATGAATCTTGCATACAGAAGAAATCAGATGAGCATGCTTCATTTTCTCACTATTGATAACTGTAAAAAGCTAGGCTCTTACCTTTCAAAAATGAGCCAATAAAATAGCCAGGAAATGTATTAATTTATTTGTTTCAGGTTTTGTCTTGCCTTATGTTAGCAATTTTTTTTGGTAACTCCTTTCTGAAGAACTATTCCCAAATTACTCACAATAAAAACTATTCTTCAATAATGTGAATGCAAAACTGTTGTAAATGACAAACTCTTTGAGCCTAAGGACAAATAATGTAATCTGTGAATGTTATAAATGTTACCCAAGAACTGTTTTATTAGTTATTATTAGTATCTATTATTCATAAAGAAGTACTAGGAATTTTCAGGGAGTAACTTAAACCGATGCAGGTCAAACTGCAATGCAAAAGTAAGCACTATAAATGCATGCCTTACTATTTCATAAAGTGAATAGTCTGCAGCTGGATGTGAAAGAAAACAGGACTAGACTCTTCTTTTGCACTGTTCATTTTTACAGTTGATCTTCAGTTTGCTTCAATATATAACACCACCACCATAGTCTATTCATTTCCCTGTAAAAACAGATTTCTCAAGAATAAAATATTTAGTCTCTGAAAAAAGTAAATCTTTAGCTAAGCACTGGGCAATGGAAAAAAAATTTAAGAGATCACTTATAAAGGATGAAATCAAAGCACGAAAAATGAATGGCTACCAACTAAAGTAAACCTATATCCAGAAACTGTGCATACAAAAGTGTATTCAGAAAAATGGAACTTCAGTCCTGGTCTTTGATAACTTTTGAATACTATTCCAGTTCCCACTACTGTACACTCTTCCACAAAATTGGTCATTGCAAATCTTCAAAGCATTTCAGAGCTATCCTACTTCACAGAAGTGGCAGACAGCCACCTGCAAACAGATTACTCCACTTTTAGTGCTGACCCATTTCAGTGTCCCTTGAACCTTTAGGGTTACCTTGACAAAAAGATAATGTTGTTCTTCAGGGGTGGAAAACCGTTTCACAGCTTTACCTAAACAATCTCAGAAAAGTATAATACTACTTTTACTCAATCTTGTATCTTTTTAAGATGAATTTCCCAGGACACAAGACCTTCCACAGAAGTGCACTGGAAAATTTTATTTTTCCATATTGTTTTTCATAATGACCTCTAGAAATTTCAGCTTCTACTTTAAAAAGAGTAGAGGAAAAAAAAAAAGAAAAATGGACTTTTCCAGATATCATTAGTACTCAGTGTTCTTTTCCATGACACAGAGAAAACTGTAACACTGCTGAGGGGTGAACTACAGATTCCTGAGAGGAAAATGCAACAAAACCAAATCAACAAAAAAATTTAAAAAAGGTATTTCCCACCAACCACAGGTTTTTTTTAAAGTAAACTGGTATCTTGAAAGTAATGTCAACATTAAGATATTGGCCAGGGTGCCAGGAGAAAGGAGTGTCATTTTTAGGCTTATCACAGATTTTTTGGATAGCTGGTATAAGAGGATTAATTTTCCTGCACCTGTTACAGCACAATATATAACATTGTTACAATATCTGTAACAACAGTAGACTCTGTCTTTACAGACTATGACCTCTGCTAGTTCAAAAAGGTGTTTCAACATCTACATCTTGGATGTCATCCATAAAAAATAGTACCAAGTACAGCAAAGGCTTCTAAACACAATCCTTGCTCAGTCTGCGGGTGTTTGAAGGGTGTGTTCATGTCACTCAGCCAACTGGACACAGCCCTCTTAACTCCCTTTTTCTCCCTCCAGAGCTTTGTCTTTCTTCCTGCTCCTTCCAACAAACAATGCCAGCAATTGGGCAGCAACACTCAGAATCACCTAAGAAGACAGCACTTCTCTCAATGCTGACTGGTCAATCAAAGACCACACTTCTTAACATTCTTTCTGTCTGCACTGACAAGAAGAACATTGTTTTTTCCTCTGCATCTGGACAGGTTGCATTAAATTCTCCTTGAAACGTAGGGGTTTCTTGGCCTCCTCCAGTAACTTTTCCCTAGGCATTGCTGTTCTATCACTTTCCACCATCATCTCCCTCCTTCTGGTTTTATATTGCTATCACAAAGAAAATGCGCTCCTATCTTTACCTCACATACAAGGGGATAGCAGCCATGGCCATTCAAACCCTTTCTTAACAGTGAAAAATACACTCTTTGGTTTCAAACTTTTTAAACTTGTCTTACATTTGAGCAAACTGATTTTTACCTCTGGAAATGTGACTTTATAGACAACCTGGTCCTTTACGTCTCTTTGTATCCCGTGATAGCAATGAGGTATTACACACAGCTGTCTGCTTTCCTACTGATCTTTATTACAATGTCTTCACCATCCCTCACTGCAAGTATCCATGTAGCACAGTGGCTATGATAGCTGGTAGTTTGTAAATCTCATTATACTTGAGGTACAGAGGCATGTACTGCTCTGCCATTAGCCCACCATAATCACTAAATGTAATAACTTTAATTGTCCCTCAAACAAGAGACATCCTCTTTTGTGAATTGTGGTTAGATAGGTCAGCACTGAAGTATTTCAGGATAAAATTCTGGAAGCATCTAGGAGCTGGGAGTCTGAAATGAACCTGAACACCTTGTCTTACATGACCACAGCTAAGATTATGCAAGAACTGCACTCCAAACAATTTGTGAAAGCACTGCGTAATGTTATGTCCCAAATGTTAAGCCACAGTGCATGAGGTACTGCACAGCTGAGGAAAAAGGGACTCTCAACTCATAATCAATAATCCAGCTACTTCAGTGATCATCTTCTAATATCATATTTTAATGTTTAGTTACTATCCTCAGATCTGTGGGCATTTCAGCAATTCTCAGTCTACAAAATATCAGCACATACGCATATCTGGGAAAAAAACGTAAGAAAATATACAAAGCAAATTTCTAGAACATAACTGATAAATCCAGAACCTGGACAACAGCAAATAAAAGTAGCTCAATTGTGTTACTCATAAATTGATATAACCTTCTGATCAAAAAACAGTGAGAATCTCACCCAGAACTTTTACAGTTAAAAGTAGAATTTCTGGCTGCTGGTCTCCGAATCTGGTGATTAAGGAACCATCATACTGCAATGAAGGATGGCTGGAAATCAATTAATCTGCCTATCCTTAAGGCTCACAAAATGTCAGTTACTTTCTTCCTACTTACTCAGAACTATACCAAAATTAAGCTAAATCTTACAGCTGGTTTTGCCTCAGGCTGAACTCGGTTGAAAAATTCACAGTAAACCATTCATTTATATTCAACAGAAAATCAGAACAGAACAGTTTAGTTTGCCTGTTAACAAAAATCCAGCAAACTTTGCTATCAAACACTGTAGTGCACCTGAGTTTTTGAACCAGAGGCTTAAATTCTGGCTGGAATGGCCATGCATTCCCATAAGATACTACTCAAATTTGGCCAACTTGCAAACTTTTGAAAAATTATGGATTCTCAGCAGTCACCTCTTAAATTTTAGCAGATGAAATGCACAAAGACCTAATGAAGTAAGTGCTTGCTATGCAGATGAAGGTTTCCACTTCTTAAGTTCAGGTCTGGACATGTGAACAAGAAATATGGAGATCATGCAGCTGCATAATCAATGTGCCCCTGTACACCAAGGAATAAAAGGCAGAATAAAGCAATTCAATACAAACTCACAAGGACAGGAAAGAAGAGTACTAGGGAAGCTAGTACATTTGGATGTAAATATTAGAACACAAAACAAAGGTCAGGAAACTGGCTAGAGGGAATGTAATACAGAGGCTTGGGGGAATTATTACTAAACCACTATTAGAATGTCCAGAAACAAAAGTAAGAGAGACTACACCTCCCCAAACTGGCCAGTCACTTTCTGGTAGGAGCAGTGGGGGTCCAATTTCATTCTCAATCCAAAACACTGACTTTATAGATGTTCACAAACCGAACATACACAGTTTTTAAAGAGAAGTAGAACTGAGATACTTCCAAGACAAATAACACTTTCTTCTGAAAGCAATAACGATGTATATGCACTCCAAAATCTCACTGAGAAAATGCCTACAGTAAGAAGTCTTTGAAAAGCAACTGCTATCTCATAACCCATTTCATAAGAACAGTTAATAGTATTGCAAACTGAAGCATCCTTATGACAAAATATTTTAGTTAAATAATATTAACATTATTTAATTAGCAGCTCAGAATGTGGATAAACACTGTAGTTGTTATTCTACAAAGATAATGACCTTCCCTGCTCCATAGAAAAGTAGGCTGTATCATTTAAAACACATTCATAATGTTTTCACAGTATACAAAACTAATCAGGAAATTCAAAAAGCATCGTATTTACACAAAAATTTCAGTAAAAGCTTAAACGTAAAATGGTATGTCAGAACATCCCAAAACAGATGCGAAGTCTGATTACATATTGTTCTTTATAATTCTTCATGCCTTCTTTTGCTACCTGAGCATTCACTACACTGATTATATTTGGCATTACTTTTAAATCTGATTTTCAAAACTGCATACACGTGAAATATGTAAGATGGAGTTATTTTCAAACAACCACAGCTTGTACAAAATGTACATGAGGACTGATAAGGAGTCTGTCACAGAACCCTTATCAGTTTCCATACACTTAAAATCCCCAGAGGCACACCATTCCTAAAGCTTGGGTCACAATTACTGCAAGACATGACAGCAAGGAAAAAACCAGAAAAGGAAAAAATCCATTCCAAAACTTAAAAAAAACCAAACCAAACCACCATATAAACACCTTTTCTACATGTCAAAATTTTTTACTGCCAACCTAGTGGAGCCTCCTTTTTATTCCTTCCTAGAAAGCTTGAAGCCTTGTCTTGCCAGTTCAAAAAATTAGTAACAGCAAGAAAAGCTTTCCATTTAATCTGTTGCTGAACTGAATTTTAATACTACCAGATAGAGTAGTATTCATTACTAAATTCATTTCTCCAGAAAGAGCTCTCATCACCCCTGCCTGTGTGCACCAGTTTGCAGGGATCCACTCCCGAGGGCTGACAGTCTGCACACTTTTTACAGGCAGTAAATTTGATTAAAATAGGATTAAAAACAGTTCTACTGCTAACACCAGCATATACAGCTGTGCCTCAACATCAGCTTCATAACAAAAAAACTAAATGCAGTATATTGCACTAGTAGCATAACTGTCTTGTGACCACCAAGACATTTCTAAAACTGATAATTGTTTCCTTCTCTTTAAATTTTAATTTTTTTTCAGTGGTCATACTGAATTAAAAAGCCCAGACTTATGAGTAGTTATATCTCAACAAATACAGATCCCAAATGTCATCACAGTAAATATATAATAATTTTCACACTGCTCCAGTACTCTGTTATATAGGAGAAACAGACAGATTTCATGTAACTGAGCACACGATGCAGCAAAAATATTTGTTCAGGTTCTATAAAGCTTTTGTAAGACTGTCAACTGAAAATCCTAGAGAATCTCTAGGTTTTACAGAATAATTATCTATTTCTGTGAGTTCTATGAGTTCCCTAATTAAAAGTTACTCAGTAAGGATGTCCAGAGGATAAAAAGCAACATACAACATCTATATCAAATTAAGTCACAAGGAAAGTTAACTGTAAGTAATTTGAAACATTATTATCTTTGAGAAATAGTCAATACACCTCCTTTTTAATATATCATAAATTACTGGGTTCAAATAAAACAGTAATATGAAACAGTATTTTTTCAGTGCTCTAAAATATAATCAGCATTTTCAAACACACCAAAGTCACATGCAGCTTCCAAACCCAAAAGACATAAGGAATTAACTGTGATTTTGCCTGAATGCTCCACCTCTCATATTATCATATATAAACCCCAAAAGTTACAACTAACTAGACAATTAAGATGCACCATATCTCTCTTTCCATGCACATTTAAATACCTGCATACCTATACACATGTAGAGGCACTTGAGAAAGAAATACTTTTAAGTTGAAAAAAATGTTAAGCAGAGAAAAAAAAATGCTACTGACAAAGTACTTGCCTAGCTGCAAAGGTTAAATGATCACACCATAAAAACACTACCATGAAGAAGTAGAAATAAGGTAAAAAATAGCGATGGTTACACTTTAAAATAACCTCTCGAAGAGAAACACAAGCACTTCAGAGAGATATGAATAACATTTTCAAAATACTAATTACATGGAATTGGCAAGAAGTTGAAGTAGCAAGTTTTTATTGTGATTGTCTTTGCTACTCATGGGTGATTTTATGTTGGAGTCCTTGTCAAATCCTAAATAAACTCCCCAAAAATTTTTCTATAAATAAGGCAAGAAGAAAGACCTTAATTTCCACCAGAAAAACACTAAATAATTTCTTATTTATCTAAGATGGAAGGTATTTGAACAGCTCAGTCAGCTGTACATACTCTTCATTTATAGCTTCCACTACTCTCCTGTCCTGAAATGTTTTATACCTGCATGAAACTACTTTTAGAAAAATTAATTCATTGTACGGAAAATCTTGCAGGGCAACATATGCAGAGAAGGTGGACATACAGTATGAGATGGTGGGATTAATCTGAATCAAAAATATCTGGATTGTGTTATTTTAAGAAAGGATTCAAAATGAAGCAATAAAGAAACACTGGTCTAACACGGTGAATATAAATAAAATGAATAAAATGAAAAATGGCAACATTAACAAAAAAGATCAATTTGATTACATTCTTTTAACACTTATATAATCAATGACAGCAAATGTTTGATTCAATGTGAGGTATTAATTAATAAATGCTATTTTAATCAACTGTAGTAATCCCTGTTTTCAGTATATGTCAGTAACAACACTGTAGCCTTAAGATGGAATCACTTATTAATCTCAGAATCACTTATTTTTATCATCAGCTGGTATCAGTTAAATATTAGCACTCAGACAGTCCTCAATTCGGTATAAATATCACTGTTCATGAACCAGCGCTGTCAAGTCTTGAAAATCCTGTATCTGATCTCAAAGCATGTGTGATGTGGAAGGTGCATATTCCACATGAGTAGCTTCTGCACTTCATGGAAAAGCCTCCTGTTATCAGCACTCAGGAACTCATTCCAGAAGACTCAATCACATTACTCTCAACACTGGAGGAACAGCTGGGATTCAAAACACAGGCTCAGGTACAGAGGGTCAGCAGAAGCTCAATCATCTGTGCACTGAGGCACCATCACTATTTTCTGCCTATATTTTTCAAACAATTTTTAGAAAAAGAACGTTTACTTACTAGCTAAGTATATCTACTCTTAAGGAAAACTTAAAATGGCAGTGGGTAACTCCTAGGAAGAAAACTTTACAATAAATTATAATATTTAATAGTCACAGTTTTTTAGGGGTCTTTTAAGTATTCAGCAGCAAGCAACACTATAAGATCATTACACTATTAAGTGCAATTCTGTCTTTCACAGCTAAAAGGACAATTAAAATTAACCATTACCAAAAAAAAAAAAAAAAAAAGGAAAGAAAGGGAAAAAAAATTGTTTTGCCTCATATACCAACATATATTTACACCCAAGCTTCATTATCTGCTCTACTCTCCAAAGCAATCTGAAGTCTCACTGCCTTTGGCGTGACACAGAGATGGAGGCTGTAATGTAGCACACAATATAACAGGTTAAGCTATCTGTGCCAATCTCTTCTTTTCCTAAGAGGATTAGCACTGCAATATGCTAGAACAAATGGTTGTGAATAAGCAAGATGGTACAGCTGGTCTTCCCCAAAAATAATCATCCAGCTGAATAGCCTCAAAACAAGTTTACTCTTTAAATGTTGCTGAGATGAAAGGAAACTAAATTTTCAAGCCCAGAATTTAAAAAAAAAAAAAGCTATAAAAATCTTCTATACCTTGACATGTTTGAAAATTCTAGATTTATAAAGGTTAATCAACACATAAGCGATTTTCACCATTCCATTTTTTTCTGTAAAGAAACCAATAAAAATTGAGTAATTCCATTTTCTTAATGACATATTTCACCCTATTATGTCTAATTTCACTGTTTAACTCTATGCAAAAGCACATTTTTTTTTAATAAACATGTCTCGTGCAACTCAACTCTTCTCAAGAGAGAACACAAAACGAATTGCCTGGGATGGGTAAAAATAAAAAAAAGCAACACCATTTATTAATTTTGTATAAGTTATCTACCACCCTAGAGATTCCTTGAAGGGGAAGAACATGTCTGAATTTCACCACAGAGTGCCACAGGCACAAAGTGAGAGAAACTAAACAAGCACATCCTGAAGGGAGAGAAAATGCCTGCAGCAGCAAATGACCTACTACATACCTCACTCTCAGGTTTTTTGATGTTATAATTTGTTCATTTCAGGGAAAAAAAGACAATTACCCACAGTTTTAGTTTGTTTTAACAGAATTATTAAACTTTTAAAAGTTTTTGATCAAAAGGGACATATATCATTCCAAAGATCTTTGTATTTTCAAAAGGTTACAATCCTGCACTAATTTGCATAACAAAGTCTTTGTCATATCTATTTTCTTATTAACTGAAGCAGCAATGTGCATTATTAGAACAGTACTAAAGTAGTTAAGCAGAGAGCATATCAATTTTTTTTTTTTTATTCCAGTGCATTAAAGTTAGTATTTCTAGCTCAATGCACAGTAAGTAAAAGATAATTTCATTCAAATACACGTTTCATTACATGAATAAGGAAGTGTTTACCTCACCACTGGATTGTTAAGTCTTTTAAGCAGTGATTCATTTGAAAAATCAACAGGGTATTTAATTTAGTGTAATGTTAAACACATACATATACCCTACTTATACTGACATACAAGTAATACTGCTTCTATGATATATATTACAAAGAATACAATGCACACATTATAATGCATTAAGATTATCTAGGTGATAGTTTAGCACATATATGTGCACATATAATAAGTCAAAAGACAATTTTAATATTTTAATTGGTATCAAATATTTTTAAATGACAGTGATTTAACTTTTTAAAAGATTAAAAAATTGCAGCCATATTTTTCATTCCTGAATTAATGTTCTCTCGAATGAGAACAAAAGTGCTGGCCACTGATCTTTTTCAAAAAGTAAAATGAAGCTAATCACTTAAGATTAATATGTCAAACAATGAACAATTAATAGGTCACCTCATATTACATGAGAACAATCTTAATAGGTAAAGATCATTCCTCATAAAATTATGCTTCAAAAAAGCTGGTGTGCTGGAGCACGTCCAGACAAGGGCAACAGAGCTGGAGAAGGATCCTGAGCACAAGTCTGATGAGCAGCTGAGGGAATTAGGGGTGTTTAGCCTGGAGAAAAGGAAGCTCATGGGAGACCTTGTCACTCTCTACAACTGCCTGAAAGGAGGCTGTAGCCAGGTGGGGGTCCATCTCTTCTACCAGGTAACAAATGATCAGATTAGATGAAATGGCATCAAGTTCTGCCAGGGACAGTTTAGATTGGATATGACAAAAAATTTGTTCACAGAAAGGGTTGTCAACCCCTGGCACAGGCTGCCCAAGACAGTGGTGGTATCACCATTCCTGAAGGCATTTAAAAGATGTGTAGATGTGGCACGTAGGAACATGGTAGATTTGGCAGTGCTGGGTAAACAGTTGGAGTCAATAATCTTAGAAGACCTCCTCAATCTTAACAATTCCATGATTTGATTTAGCATGATGACACTCAAAAATCAATATTCACACTATTATTGACAAAATCACCCAAACAGAAAATGTTGCCAAAAAAAGTATGAAAGGTATTTGAAAACCTCTCTTCCATGATCAGGTAAGCACACTTATAAGCATAGTTTATTACACATGAATATAAAGCCTAACAAAGTTTCCATCCTATATTGTACCACCCTGTGAAGGCACTGGTGCACCTACCACAACTTTTCTGGACGATCCCACATTAAAATGAGAGATACAACTGCTTCAGCAAATCAGCTAAAACTAGATGTTACTTATATGTACTGTACTCAGATAAAAATAACTGCAAAGCTGTGACACTTCAACAGAACCAAATTCTCTGAATCAAAGCACTGGATTACAACTTTATTTTCTTTCAAACAAGATTCTTATAAAGTGGCTGGTATAGAATAATAAACAAGCCACAAATAATGACTGCATTTCCAAGTACAATCATACCAGTATGAATTTACCCATCAGTCTTTCAAATGACACACATATCACAAATTTAAAATAAACAACAAATTGAAAATCTGTACCACAACAGGAGAAGCCTCGCTGCAATTTCAGAGCAATTAAGAAGTCACAGCTCCACAGCCACCTTGTCACAGGCAGATCGCTAAAGCCACACAGAAATATTAGTAGTACCTTGCAGGACTTGAAACTAGTCTGTACCTTCTTGCTAAGATTTTGCAACAAATTCTGCCTGCAGAATACTCACTACCAAATAAACTATTCCAGTGGTACTGATCTCATTCCAATGTAACTTATTTGAAAATACAATGTTGCACTTCTGAAAAACATTGGTTACCTATTTGCTTAAGTTTCATTTAGTTATTGTTACAGAGTACTGTCTCTGATTTTATTTCCCTTAGAAAAATAAAAATTCAAATAAGTAAATTAATGAATGGTAAGAACCTATTATTCCAAAGCCATGAATGCATTATTTATTGATATTTTGTACAGTAGGCATATACTACACTATGTATGAAATCACCATTTTTAGTCAGGCTTTGCCTTCTAAAACAGCTGCTTTAGTAAAAATTATTATTAAAAAAAAAAATTAAACCTCAAAAAATTTCTTGAAAACCCTGAAATTATCAAACATAATTAAGGCAAAGCAAGATGAATTTAATTTCAGTGTAAACCTCTTCATTGCTACAGAAATTAATGATATGCAGAGAATGTCCACATAACGCTATTTAGACTTAATTTTAAAATTAATGTATATAAAAATTTAGGTTTATTTAGTAAGGGTCAAAGTTGCAAATATTTTCTGTTAGCTAAAATGACTATTTGCAGAAATAATGTGTGAGTAGGAAATGACAAAGCTAGCACATCTGAAGTTGTATTTTTATACAGAATTTAATCTCCATTCTTACAGTTATTAGACTACACAGACAATAAGACTACAAAATTAATATACTGTCAGAAGTAGACGACATTACTTTTGAAGCAGATTGATTTTCTAATACTGCACACATTTAAACAAAAGCTCATAGTTTGAAAAACAAAAGGGAGAGAAAATACAGTAGAAGTGCAAACCTGACCTGTCTCTAATCTCTAATCTTTTCTTTTCAAACCTAGGCTACTCAAGAATGTTCAACTAATTATTCCATTTTATTGATGGCATTTTTCCCAAGGGAAGTTATTTAAAAAGTTTAACCCCTGAGCAAGTCATGGCTTCTCCTGCCTTTGAAAGTGTCAAGTGCATTGATTATAACTGCAGGAAGTGTTACCTTCTACCCAGAGAATCTCACCCTGCACAATCTTAAACACTGTCTCTCTCCCAAAACGGCTTTGATTCAGCAATTCAGACCGCTTCAGCTGATATTAAAGGCAGAAGCACCACAGAAAAGGGATCAGCAGTTAAAACGAAATACAAAGAGGAAAAAGCCCAGATCTTGAATATAGTACCACAAAGCTTGAGAGAAAAGCAGATTTGAAAAAGACATCAGAGTGACTAAAAAAAGAACAACATGACAGAAATTAAACAAGATTTTTATGTTCCCCTTCTATGCATTTAAACTCATCTCAACCTCTATTGAAATTCTGATCATACCCAAACCCCAAGGCTTTTGACATACTTTCAAAAATCCACACCCCTTCTTACTCTTTTTTAAGTCTCCAGAGTCACTGTTGGGTATCCAACAAGTTGAATGTGGGGGAAGGGTCGTAGTGTGGAAAGGAAGAAGCCTAATATGCATATGATAAAAAAAGACATTTAAACTCATACTAAACTTTTTTCTTAAAATGATGGTGACTATATTAAATGTTCACTGTGTGTTTTTAACCTAACACTTAGCCAATTTAAAAAAGGCTGAAACAGTTTGATATTAGGCTGAAATTTAAAATAGGCTGAAATATTTTTAAGCCACATTATCCAAATATCTTTATCTTGAACAGTGATTTTCTTAGGTCAGTGAGAGAGTAAAATAACACAGGGTGCTATTGGACTCCAAAATATGACAACCAGCAAAATAAAAGAAGACAAAGCAATCTCTAAACAGCTCTACATGATCAAATTATGTAGCACAGGAAACTGTAAGAATGTAATACACACAATTAATATAACAATGGCAACATGTATCTTGGAAAGGAGGCACTAAATTCCAAAGAGATTTTTAGAATTGCAAGTGGGTTTTTTTTTTCCAGTTCAGTCATGACAGGGCCAGAAGGTAATGATACATCTGCCATGATGCAACAAGGAGACCTGTCTTCTGTCAAGAGTTGAAATCATAAAGGAATAAGCTGTCGTTAGCAACCCCTCTCCAAACAGTAGGGCTGTCATCTCATTGTTTTCCTCTGTTGGCATGCGGGCTGGTGTGGGTTTATATACCCTGTCAGCTCAGTATTAGTCTAAGCTTTAACCTCTTCTTGAATTTCTAACTAATATTTTAACTCCTATACAGTTTATCATGTATTACGATATATTTTGTGATCAATGAATACTACTTTCAATTATGCAAATTTCCCTTCTATCTGCTTGGTCATTAGCATTTGAGAGATTATTAATCCCTCATAAAATGCTCCTGAAAGAACTAAATATACTGCTTTTTAAATTTTCTATCCAGGGTATGGATGATTTTAAATTAACTATAATGGATTCATTATTTAGTAATACATTGTGATTTGTGTTTATGTTTTTAGAAAGATCTCAAAAGATTATCCAAACACCTCTAAATTGTCTTAGTATAATTACTACAAAAGCAGAAGTTCTAAACACAAGTTTTCTCTGCTAAAAAGGACTTCACAAGCAACACTACCTCTGTGGTCTAACAGAATGAACAAGCCAAGTACATACACCACAGTCAGAAAAGTAGCATTTGAAATAAAACAATATAGGAAATTACTGCCCCTTTTCGTGAAAGTATATGGATCAGTAATACATTAGAAACCAAATAAGATTATGATTGCTCTGGCACTGTAACTGACCATTAATAAATAAATGAGTTATTTTAACATCTTTCTGCAACAATACACTTTGAAGACATAAAAGGCACATGTATATTGGTATTCTGTGGCAGAACTGTAACTGCAGTGAAATGTCAGCTGTTTTCTTCTCCAGAAAGTGTCACTTTGCCCATATTATTGATACTGTGCTAAGCTTGTATAAACTATAAGAAAAAACAAAGAGGATGTTTGTCTAACAAGACGTTCTATACTTAAAAGTGAGATTTAAAAGTTTTTCAGCAAGAATTTTTGTTAGTGTAATTTAAACAAAACATAATTTCTGGGCAACAATATGTAAATATCCACTATTGAAACAGACTGACTTTTACAAAGTAGAAAGAGAAAATACAAAATAGAAAATAGTATGTGTTATGATACTATTTCCTAACCCTTAAGACTACTAAATCACATTAAAGTTATGGTGGCAAAATTTATTGCTGTTACACTGAACGATTTTGTTGTTCCATTCAACTGCCTTACAAAACTAATGACATCTTACTGCATGCTGACAAAAGTAATAACCCTCACCAATTCTTAGTAAATATTGCCAACCTGACAGTTTTGTACGAATGAATGACACTAATGTAAGCGAATAAATCAGTATTATAACCAAAGAGAACAGATAGTAAAAAAAAAAAAAAAAAAAAAAGAGAGAAATAAAACAAAAAACTGAAGCTGAAAACCACGTTTTATCAGTCATTAAAGAATTATTTCCACAGCTAATACCCATCTCATGTAAACCTTTGGTTTGTTCTTTGTTCATGGAAAGACAGATTTTTAGGTGCTGCTCTATTTCTTCTGAAAAACTTGTCCAGGTTCTTTGAGGAACCCATTTTCTGGGTATATGACAAGTACTAATTCTTCTGTAAGTAATAATACAAATATCTAAGAAAGAGATCTTATTATCTAAATTTGAAAGCAACAATTCTTAGATGGTTTTCAATTTTTAAAAAAAAAAATCAAATAAGCAACAGCTGTTGTAGTTGAATTTTATTACCATCCCAGGGACCACAGCAATCTTAGGTAACAAATGTACTGAATTTCCAAAGACACAGAAAACATCTAAAAGTTTCTCTGTACTTGTGCAGTAAGCTGATATCCTCTTTATTCCCTGATATCCTCTTTATTCCCTAGAGGAGAAGTATCAAAGATAATAGTACCCCCAAAATCTTCATGATTTCCAACCAGGGGAAGCTGAGCTCCTGTTTCCCCAAAGAACAAATTCCCTCTGTAACTACACCAACTTCAGCTTCTCCTTTAACATAGTGAACATGGCAGCCCCTCAACAACCATTATGAAACCAGGAATGTAAATGCTTAATCCCTGACATCCCAAGTAAATGCCCTCATTACTAAATTGAAGGATTTATCTCTGTCTCTCATCATCTTTTCCTAGCACTGCTTCAGTTATTGAATGTGTGGTGAAATAATAACTGATCTGAGAAGCGCCTGACTGTACCAACCTGGACAATACAGAAGAGGCAGATTAAAATTACCCTTCTAACCTACATTTATTTATTTATATAATTTGTATTTTTTTTTATTTTTATGAAAAGTGGAATATCTTCAGAGAAGAATTCTCATTATAAATGGAATAGCCACTCATTCCCAGGGGAGGGACTTGAACTTCAGTCTCTCACACACCAGATAACTGCTTCTGTCAAAAATCAGTGTTTCCCACTGCAGGAAGTTTCAATAGAAAAATTCTATTTTAAGAAGACAACAAATAGATGCAATAATTTTGTACTGTATTTACAGGACACTGCCAGCTTCTTTTGTTTTAAATACCTTTATTAGTAAGTATTTATTTTAATTTGGCTTTTGGTACAGTCTTATTGGTTTATGAGGAGATTTGTCTTTCTCCTACTTGTTTTTCTAAAATAGGTCTTGTCCTACCATGTTTTAATGTATTTACATATGTTTTTCACACTCTGTACACTTTTCTCCCTCCTTCTATTCCTACAGTCTGTTCTCTATCTAGTTGCTTTTTTGTTCTCTTCGTTTATATTTCAACATCTCTTTTACACTACCAAGTCTGAATTTTCAAATTAACACAATAATGTTACCTCTTCACATAAACCCTTGTCAACTACTCACAACACCTCTTACACAAAAGATCAAATCTACACAACAGGGCTTGATATAAAACATGGAAGGAGAAGCATCACCTACAGTAATTGCATAGATGAAAAGAAAAAACACATTTCTAGCTACTTAAATTCTCACCAGGATATTTCTCTTTGAATCTTTTCTTTACAATGTGCAGCAGCCCCGAGACACTAGAATTTTAAAACACAAAATTTAAGCCTGAACATAGTTCCCTTGTTCCACACATGCTTGAAAAGCAGGGTTTCTCAATTCTTTTTTCCTCAAAAGCGTTGTATCAGAGAGAAACAGTTTCTACTCTTCCCTTAAGTTCCTGATTAGAAGTACCAGTGCATCCTGCTCAATCCACTGCTCACTAATAACCTCAACTGTGGCATCCCTGTTCTCAGTTTTTCCAAGAAATGAACTCAAAACAGAAGCACAGAGAAAAGCAGTAGAGGAAAAAGTTGTTGGTTTTGGCCTCCTTAGAGGAGGGTTTTTTGTTTGTCTGGCTTTTTCTTTTACAGAAAAGCAGATATTTCCGAATTGAGTTCCTGTACACGAGACATTCAAGCACTTTTGAAATTTTTAATTTTTATTTTTTGTATTAAAACCTAGTCTTTAGCAACTGTTTTAAGCTAGCTGCAATGCCTGCATGTGTTGCAAACTCAACAGATCACTGGAATTTGCAAATCCTAGGTATCATTATCCATTCCAAATTCACGTAAGTCTATTAGAAAAAAAATCCATGCTCTCTTGTCATCAGCACTGATGCTCTGATAGGGTCTGCTGATTTCACTCAAGAATGAGACCTCTCCTTAGAAGAAAAAGATCTAAGAAAATAATTTTGTACTTCAAACAGTGCTGCACGAGGAGTCAGCACAATTTTCACTCAGGCTATTTATCATCTAAGCTAGTTATTTTCATTTCATAAGAGACATAAGTGTCTAAATCAACTAGATGACTGAACACCAGAAAACCCAGTAAAGGATGCATTTTTTATTATTATTTTTATTATGTGGAGTCCTTACACTCAGTCTACCACAATTTCCTGCATCTAGAAATGTCATTTATATGATCTGTACCTGAACTTGACGTGATATCATAATGTACCTATATAAATTCTCTCGTCAGTCATAAACTAATGATTCTAAACACTTTCAGTGGGGTCCAACTTCCATAAAATATTGCCTTATCTAACAAGATACATAACCAATTCTTACTACAGTGACTATAGGATACAAAAAAATGGCAACACATTTAATGACATAACTGAATTTGATTTAACACAATTGAATACAATCTATTCTTCATTTTCCATTAAAAAAATCATTGCAAATAGTATGTTTCCTAAACGTAGTACATTTATCAGAATTTTAAGATGCACAAAAGGGAATAGTGGGTTTCATAGTAGCTGGAATTTCTGAAGTAAAAAGAACTATGAATCTAAAAACCATATTAAGAAAAAACTCAGAGGTAAGAACACAAAGTTTGATGTCCCAGTGTGACCTAATGATTACATTTTTAAAAAAATATTTTCTCATCCAGCAATTGGGACTTTTTCTTGTGTGTTTTCTTTTTTTTAAGAGGCATTCGAAATGCAGAGATAAACAATCTGGTTTTAAGTATAATAACCATTTGAGAGGACAGAGGTCTGATCTCTGTCATACTGGCACAAATCATTGCACAAAATAAATAAAAATAATGAAGGAGCTAAAAGAAATACAGCTTTCCCCTATTAGAAATACACCCTTAAAAACTATCTGTTAAATTAGGGTTAGTATCCCAGTTTGAAATACTCAGTCTCTCTTGTTACCCAAGACAGCAGCATCTCTAGGGATGGACAAAAATGCAAGCAAGTAAGCACTGCTACAAAAATTTAAGTAGCTACCGCTATTTGGATTTCTTGGGAAAGGTTTTGGAACCTGCACTAGTGGTCCCATACCGGACCTACCATACACCTGTATTGCACTCAGTAATCCTGAAGTACTTTTTGTTCTGTCTCTGAATCTTGATTTAAAATTAATAAAAAACTTCCTGTTAGAAAAAGATACGCCTCACTTTCACAGGGTTAGGTTTCTTTTTCTCACAAAGTGTAGTCTGATGCTTTGATAGTGGGTAAAATAAACCAAAATTAACTTAACGGCCTAATGTTTTTATATGTTTTCTTTCTTTACACTGTTTTTTATTCTAAATACTTTAAAGACAGCTGCAAAAATTAACCATCAACCGCAAAAATTAATAATCTAGCAAAATATGAAACACTAGCAGTGACCACACTGATATTTAGAGTAGACCATTAGCTTAACTTGGCAAATATAACAGAAATAATGAGTCTTAAATAGCCTCTTCTAACGTTTACCACAGGAAGTTTCATTTAGGTAGCAGGGTGCACATGATGAATTATACCTGCAAAGTTCCAATGACAAAAATGTAACACAGTCTATTGGCTCTCAGATGTAACAAGATAGTGTCAATACAATGTGAATGTCTTCTACTGTCAAATATTGATAAGTAAATAAAAATGAATCAGTATTTAGTGCAAATCTGAAAAAGATTGTGCCTCTAATAAATTCAGCGCAAACCTAGCAAAAAAGACTGCTGTTATCATGAAAGCTCATATTAACATTAGATTACAGCAGACATTGAGTGAGAATATATACAAATTTAATGAAATGTAAAAGAAACAATCCAAATTGTAACAAATTCCTGTAGTGTCTTCTACTGCATCTCATCACCTGCTAATGGCTCTCGTCATAGTATCTGCCAGATTAAACTACATGGCAGTCCCGACACAACATGACAAACAATTTTTTTTTACTGCAAGATAGGAACTTGGTCCCACTAGAAAAAGTTCCAATAAAACCAAACAACTATTCCTATTACAAATAAAATGATCATACAGTAAAATGTAGAACACTGACTAAAAAATTAAAACATCACAGGTTTATAGCTCTTCATATACAGGCACACATGTGCACAATCCATAGCACACACAGCCTTGCATCCATGCACTTTGACTTACCTCAATAGCTCTCTTTATGTATGGTATCTGCGTGCCACTGTCCAGATCTTCATTAATTATAAGTCTCCTAGCCCACTGACCAGCTCTGACAACACCGTTACCATGAATCAGGACCAACAGCTTGTCAGGATTTATTAATGCATCTTCACTCATAAAGATAAAGCTCTTCGGCTCACTCTCAATTGCATCAACCTGCAATTACAAACAATATACATTTGAATGCATCAATAAAATGCTTTAGAAGAAAACCTGTAGTTATAAAGTTATCTACCAAATTTATATAAAACCATTCACCATTTAACAACTACTTCAATACATGTATGCCCAGTGCTAAATAAAAATAAAGCAAAATACACAATGTAATTTTGAAACATAAAAACGTACCACATTTTAGAACAGCAATCCAAGGGGTATTTAAAATTTTTAAAAAACAGGTAAAAGGTGTGTTTAAGCTTTAAAACATCAGTTGTTTACAGAGATTTACAGGAAAGGAAGAAGGAAGAAAGTCCATAAATGAGCAACTGGAGGTGGCAACGGGGAGGGAGCAAGTAATTTCTCACCCCTAATATGCCTGAAGCAACACTAAAATTCTTACATAATGTGAGAAAAAACCTGGAGAGTTCCAAATTGGTCACCTCAACATTAATACTCAGTAATTCACGTAGGAACCAGTACTGTAAATTTATTTGTCTGTTACAAATTTAATAGGATAGGTCTAATAAAATATAGAAATCCAATCTGGGTCTAAATAGTTAGCTTCATTAAGAATCCTCCTGCACCAGGGTCAATGCTTAGCTACTTCACTGTATGAAGAGACCAGCAATTAGCTTTGATATTCAGTAAGCTGCAACCTAATATCACATTTTTTCTATAATAGAGAAAAGCAGCACTTTTTGTTCAATACAAACTCAAGTTTTTACACTTGGTTTAGCAAGCCTGTTCAAGACTAAAGAACCATCCTGATGTAAATACCATGAGGGCAAAACAAATCCTCATGTCTCCTCATTCTTCCGTTTCTAACATATGAATACATAGAAAAGAAAGAACAAAACAGGAAAATGTCCCCCTTTTACTGTACTCCACACTCTTCCACTGCCACAGCCTAACTCTACAGCTGCTAGGAACATGCTCTGCAACAGGGAAGACGAACATCAGGTTATGATCCCCATGGTGAGAAAGGAGAAATGGCTATTTGGATTATGTTAGTTTTTTCTCATATATGGGTATATATTCTTAGCTACCCTTCCCATAGGAAAAATTAATTCTGCATGAATCTTCAGACTTTTTTTTAATGTAAGTCCCACCAAATATTTTTTAGTGAAGTCAGTGAGGCTACTTGAACAAAACAAATTTCTAAGTGAAAGAATGGTCATGAATCTCTTCAATATTGGCCACAGATAGCACTGAAGACCTTATTCCCCTGCTCCAAAATAAAGTAACACCTCATGAGCCTCAGAACTTGCATCAGGAAGTGTACTGACTATCTCTACACTTTGTGAGAAAACAGAAAATATGGTAAAGAATATGTTCTACTGAAAAGAGTTTAGAACACGTAAGTACAACAAATGCTATACTAGGGCTACAGTCAGATCATGCTGCTGCTTCTGATGTAGCAGCATTGACACATTAAAAGGTAACACAGATTAGGTAAAAAGTCAGCCAACACTGAATCTCAGATAGTACTTGGCAGATAGTAATTGACTTCTACCCATAAACTGAATACTTACAACACTGTAATTAGGAAAAAAACATCGTGAATTTGCATTTCAGACTAATGTATAATTTAGCTGCAGGTTTTAGCTCTTATAAACTAAAATTTTGGGTAGCATATAGGAAATACTAGCATTTAGCAATCATATACACTAGAAAATATAACCAGTTCATACTCCTGCAAATAAGTTCATTTTAAACACCTAAAAATACCTACCAAGTTCATAAGAAAAGCCCTTTTCATTCTTTTCCCAAAATTAAAACACATTTGGAGACTTTCTGTCAAGCCAATTTACCTTCAAAAAGTAGTAATTTTTTAGATCCAGCTTCTACTAAAGAATGCACAAAAAGTCACTCCTATAAACAACCTTATTTTATTGACAGATCAATGCAGAATACCATTTAATGCTGGACACACTGAGGCCACATGAAAATAATTGGTATTTATTAGCCACTTGCTCTTCTGGACCTACTCAAGGACACTGACTTCTGATCACTTAAATCTAAATTGAATTAATCCAGGAAAATGCTTTTTAGTTTAATTTAACAATTTGATTCAACATTGTTATTTACAGGTAAGAACAATCTTCCAGTAATCTGTAGCTAGGCATGTAAAGCCATCTAAGTTACGATGACAATTCAATGTTTAAAACTACTGTTTAATTTTCTTTTTCTTGGATTTTTTCCCAATGCACAACATTTCTTAAGGTTTATAAATGCAGACAGCTATGGTAAGTTCTCTATGACATTCTTAAGGTTTTCAAATGATGAGTTTCTTTTTTCCATATGACTTCTGTCTCAAATGAATTATCACCTAATACAGTACTATCCATCTATAAAGTATTTCAGCAGCACACTAGTTAGTATTTTGCACAGCTGCTATCAATATAGAGAGTAAAATCAAACTACACTTGAAATCTAATTTTATTGACATCCATGCTACCGCATCAACAATTAGCCATTGCCAACCCAAGAAGTATGAGACCTGACTAGGCTCCAGGAGTCTTCTATTTCATATATTGGAGGTTTCAAAGTATAAGACTGAATATTAAAATGGAAAAAAAAATCCACGAATATTTTTATAATTTCAGTTAAGAAACACGATAAAAATTATGAACTTTGAGCCTACAAAGTGAAACAGGTATAAACTGCAACTGGAGAAAAGAACATGGCAAATAAGTGGAATTGAAACCGACTTTGACACAATTAAAAAGGTTGTGAGAATTGTGAGCAGCCAGCGGAAGAGAAAACTGCTAATTTCCTTCCCAAGATGAGAAAGCCTTCTTTCATGCATTTCCACATAAACCTGACTAACTCACTCACATTACAGTCTTCACAATACTGAAAATCCTGATTTAGAATTTTTCAGTCAAAAGTGTAAAACTGAAAACTGAAAACTGGTATTGCAAGCAGTTAATTAACATTTGACTATTACCACAATTAACTTAACAAATCTAAAATTGGTGGAAATTTTAAAAACAAGTATTAACTTCTCTTAGGTAACAAAACTGACTGAAGGAGCAGAGCATGCAGTGGAGATAACAGATCACCCTTTCTCAAAAGAAAAATAGTTCTTGAATGAACTTCTACCTATTGAAATGAAAAAGGAAAACACTGATAGCTTAGAAGATTCTGCAAAGTAAGTTGTTTCAGTACCATTGCCAATTAAACACGTGTCCTGGTTTCAGCCAGGATAGAGTTAATTTCTTCTCAGTAGTTGTTACAGTGCTGCGCTTTGGCTTCAGAACAAGAATGGTGTTGGTAACACACTGATGTTTTTGGATTAACACAACTTTGCAAAAAAACGAGTCAAGGACTTTTCCCTGTCTCATGTTCTGTCACTGTGAAGGTAGGCAAATAAACTGGGAGGGAGCATGGCTGGGATGGGTGATCTGAACACACCAAAGGAATATTCCACACCCCAGAACGTCATGTCCAGGATATAAACTAGGGGGAGTTACCCAGAAGCACAGTCGATCTGGTTTTGGAAAGCGGAGGCCTGGCATCTGTCAGTGGGGGTTGAGCAATTGATTTACACATAACTTTTGTTTTTTGTCTTATCATTTAACATTATCACTGTATTTTACTTCACTTTAGATTACTAAACTGTTTTTATCTCAGCCAACAAGTTTTACTTTGATTCTCCTCCCTATTTCACTAGAGTTGGGAGAGGTAAAAGGGGGGTTGAAGAAGTGGCTGCATGGTGCTTAATTTCCAGCCAGGCTTAAAACCACCTCATGTCACTAAATATCTAAACTTCCATCTCAAGCTTCCCCAGAAACTGTTAAAGATGCAGTTAATTCAGAAGCACATTCTATTTGTCCTCAACAGGTAAAGAAGAGCAAAGATCAATCACTGATTATGCCATTAAAACTAGAGAGATATAAATACTTCATATGGATAAAAAAATTGCAGTCTTCTTTTTATTCCTAACATAACCTTCAATGGATCATAAAATGAAAATTTAGAAGTAGTAACTGAATGGCCTCTCCCTTAATATTATTGAAAATCTTCATTAATATTCTGAAGTCCAGTAGTATATGTCATTCTTCGAAGTACAATACATTACAGTAACAATATGGATCTTGGCCTTCCTGTGTAGTTAAAAATGTTTAGAATTGTTTTGTCAAAGGTGCTGGCATAATAAAATAATGGGCAAGCTCTCCTGATCTGCCAACTGGTCTTACTTGAGTGCATGAGAAGAAATTAACAAACTTTTTGAATCTAAAACTGAAGCTGCCATGTGAGAAAGCAAAACAAAGACAGCAAGTTGGACTTTGCACACAAGGCTGAAATTAAGGAAGATGTGAGAACATGAAATGCCATCATGTTAAACCTTAGAAGCATAGCATTTCTGATCCCTACTAAAATCATGCTGAAAAGAAGCACACTCCACCTAACACAGTACCAAAACACATTTCAAATATTCAAAAATCATTTCACTGCCAACTTCATTATCATCAGACAGAAAAAGGAAAGCCGGTACACCAACATCCTGATTACCTGTGATGAGGTTAGAGGAAAAAGGTTTTTGTATTAACCTCTAAAATATTCATATAAAAATACTGTATATATGTAAGAGCCATCTTTGTCAGATCAAGGTCCCAGGGTCCTGTTTCTGACAACTGGCAGATTGTGTAGGGGAACAGTAACAAAACAGAGTGGTTATAGAGTGATTCTTCCCTGGTTTTGACAATCAGTAACTATGGAACCTTGGCAAGGCAGAGTTTATATAACTGGGCAAGCATGTACATTAGTTCAAGGCACCTATCCCACCTCAATATGGTCAAATGGTTTTTTTGAATGCATTTATACCTCTCTCCTTGATAGTAGTCTGTGGCAATGAGTTCCACAATATAATTGGGACATATATGAAATAATACTGTCTCTTTCAGTAGAGATCTCCTGCCTGATAATTTAAACTTGATGCCCTTAGGTTCTCTATTATGAAAAAAGCAAAAACCCATTCCCTATTCATCTTCTCTTCACCTTTCATGATTTTATAGATTTGTCATATTCCTTCCTCAGTCATCTATTTTCCAAGCTGAAGAATCTTTGTTTAATCTTTCTTTGTCTGAAAAGCATTTCATGCCTGTGATCATCTTTGCAACCCTCCTCTCTATTTTTTTTTTAATTCTTCATATCCTTTTTGATATGGTGTCCAGACTTCATGCAGTGTTTAACATGAGGGCCCACATAATGAATGGAATGACGATGTTTTCTGTTTTGTTCTCGATACCTCATAATTCCTAACATCCTATTTGCTTTGAGGGCTTTTGACTGCCATTGAGCCCTTACTGATGTTCTCAGAGAACTACTCACAAACACTCCAAGCTCTTTCCTGAGTTGTAACAGCTCATTTAGAGGCCACTGTTGTGTTTACAGAGTGAGTTATCTTCCCCATAATTTCATATTTACCAGAATTGAATCTCCTGTCATTTAATCATCCACCTATTCAGCATCAAGAAATAATTTCCCAACTCATCATAATCAGCTTTAGGTTTAACTATCCCAGATAATTTTAGGAAAAAAACACATAAGGTTGTCAGCTTGTATTAATCCCTTTTTTCCTTTTGTTTACAACTATGTCAGGTCTTAATACCATTCCACCAGTAACAGATTATTTCACCTGTAAAATATGAACACCTTTTTCCCCTTTTTACCAATTAACTCATAAGGGGACTCCCTTCTCCTATGCTTCTTAAAAGCATTTGTTAAGTTTATTGACAGTTCATAGGAAATACATGTACTCTTTTACTGACAAGATTTTTCTTCTTCATGTGATCTCTGACTCCTGCAATGAATTTAGGTAGTTTTTTTAAAAAAGAAACCTGTACTCATTTCCCCCAATTACTATTATTTACTATTATTACTATTACTACTACTATTATTATTATTATTATTAATATTAATAATAAAATTAAGAATAATATCTGCTTTCAGCAGTAAGTTAAATACAGACTGGTTGTTCTGCAGTTTCATATTTGTCTTCTTATAGAACCCTAGGTTTAAGAAAAATCTCATCTTGGAATTTGTTTATTGTATAATATATTAACTTGTCATAAGGCCTCCTCTACTGATATGACAATTTCAGACAATTACTCAGAATTCTATCTTGTTCAGGAAAAAAAAAAGTTAAGTGTGTAGAAATTGGAGAAATAATATTGGAAATAATGATGTTAGTTTTTCTTATTTGATCTGGGTGTTCATTTTAGCTGCACTTCACCTATTAGCCTTATCAGCTCTCTTTTATTGTTAGCCTTTACAACTCCAACAAGGTCTTCAAACTTGGTTTTTGTGATCTTATTGCGATTTTATATGTAACTTGCCAACATTTATATTCTCTTCTATTTTCATCCTAAATGCTGTCTTACTACTTTTATTAGTCTCCTTTATTAGTTTAAACTAGAAGTTTTTGTGTTGTTATTTGGGAATGTGTCAGTGGTGATTTAAACCTAGTTTGTATACAGCTTTAATTTTTCAGTTTCTACATACATTGTTTCAATTTTTCACTTTTGTATGTGCCTTCATAACCTATTTTTGACTGTGGCGAACACTTGCTATGCATAACAGCCATTCCTGAAGAACACTGCTCATACCTCGTGTCAATTTTTCCACAATGCTCACAGTTAGATATCTGCATATTTTGTTGAGTTCTTACTTTGCTCCAAAATGCAATTAAATTGTGACACTTAAAGAAGTAGGAAGTAATACATTTGAGAATAGCTTAAATGTATTACTGAACTGTATCCATGCTTACTACACAATTTCTAAATACAAATAGAGATAAATCCAAAAGTGAGAGATAGCCAGGGCTATTCCTCTTCCAAGCCAAAGAAACTGAATTTTAGAGCCAGGCAGATGAGCCACCACATGTATGACATAGGTGATGGAGGTGCTGTAATACTTATCTCAAGTTTCTTCACCTTCATATTTTGGAGCTAACTGATCAGCATTAGCACTGTGTTACTTATACACGTATTCCTTATACTCCTTTTTAGGAGTTAAAGAAAGTCCTATAGTCTTAAAATTTGGGCACTTCAAAGTTTATAAATACCTTCAAGGTTTCACTAACTGTGACATGGCTTGAGAAGTCTTTTGATACATTATCTGTCTGATACATGGAGGTACTTCTTGGACCAAAAGTTCGCCAATGAAGAAAATTAGCTGTACAAAGAAATAGGAGATCATAAATAGCATTTCCCCAGGCAGACTGTCGTGATGAATCAAATTCTATGCCTGTCTACACAGAAAAATCTAAAGTGGAGAAATGCTTTCTCAAACAGTCTCAGTTCTCGGGGCATTAGCGCAACCACCAGCCTGTGAGTACAGAAGAGAGCTGCTGCTTGCCTTTCAACCGCTTGTGAACCTCATAGCTCAGCTCCTTCTGCCATGACCAGGAGATGCTGAAAAAGCCCTTCTAGGAAACTGTTAGTAGTTTGGGCAGGTTATCAAAACGTTCCCTAAGCAACACTCAGGGGATGAAAATGGGAATAGTGAAATGTTACAGAACTGTTAAAGCAAAAGACCTTTTCCTTCCTTAGCCTGAACAGGTTTTCCTTGACTGAGTATGAATGATGGGCTCAGAACAACAGTAATTGTAAAGATTTCAAAGAGCATAGGAATGCTTCATAATGATCAAAAACCTACACATTGCTATCCCACTCCAGTGTCCTCTGCACTCTCCAATATAGAATATAAAATTTCCTGAACATCATCATATCATATCACATGCATTTATAAATCACACCTGATTTATAAGAAAGAGCACTTCATCTCTTCCAAGGGTTCAGTAATTTTCATTAAACAACATAAGTACTTTACATTACATACATATTACAAGTTATTGAAAAAGCATTTTAAAAAAAATTACTTGGAGTAGTTTACTGATGCTCAATGCGAGTGTAGTCTTCTGCCTGCAAAGGCATTTCTGTTCCCTGCATCCAGCTGTAGACATCTCAAACCATTCACAAATACTTTTCTGAAAGCTTATAGCTCTCCTATTAAAAGCACCACATTTTAAAAATTCTGGTTTCTGGTAAGGTAAGGAAGGCGCAGCTGGAGAAATCAAACACATGAGAAGTGAGGTGGAACCACATTTCCAGTGCACACACATGCAAAATGCAAAGGCCATGTCCCGAGAAAATGCCCTGCACAGAGCCCTGGCGCACTGTGTCTTCATCTGACCGTGGGATCGCAGGCTATGCTGGGTACAGATTCAAAAAAACAACACCTCTGGAAAAATAAATTATACTTACTGGAAGAGTTACTTTCTTCAAGAGGCATTCCCTCTGCAATAGTTCATAAATGTATTTAGTAATGATCTGGAAGAAAAGAAAAAATATAAATGCCACCACTTACAATAATGACATATGCAGGCACACAACTTAAAGGCTAATTGGTTAAACTTCTAAGCACTTGTATATGTTTTTCCACTTTTTTGAATACTTTATTACATAACTAATTATAGAACTTGGAGCTTTAGATAAAGAATTCTCTATTCACAGAAAAGGCTTCTTGCCAGTACAATGGAATGGTAACTGTACCTGTGAATACATCTTGAACTGCTTTGCAAATAATTAGGTGCCTCAAAACTAAGGTTTATAAAACCCATTAATATATAGTCAGGGGTACAAGAAAGGCTGCTCGAAAATAATTACTTTTAAAGCATTTTTTTCCCTAGCAGACTTCTGAAAACCTCTCCCCTCCAAGTTTACTTCATGATTTACGTGGAGAGCAGATCCGTAGCCACTCTTAGCATAAGTCACCTTGACATTTCTACTCACTAAACAGGGGAGGCAGGGGTCAAAGGTTCCTAAATACACAAAAACCCCACACAGATTCCCTGCTATGGGGGAGTTTATGTCTCTTTTCTCCAAGTAGGAATAAAATTGAAATTTCAGACCTGAAACAAAAGGTATCATTTCAGAGAGCAACCAAAGAAGAAAGGAAAAAAACAAAAACAAAAAAACAGAACCCCCCCCCAAAATAAACAAACAAAACCGACAAAAAACCCAAACAAAAACACAAAACCAAAACCCACCAGAAAACAAAAAAAATCCCCACAAAATCCACAAAAATTAAACAAAAGACTTGCTGTCTCTAATGTAACAAAGTTGTTCACATTTCAAAGTCTTGAACTCCCTATTATCTATGGAATTTTTTTTCTGCCCTTACGTATTCTAAGAAAAATAAAAATGTATATGTAGGAACTTTCTAATTACTATTAATTTGGGAATTACACAGAGGAATAAACACACACTTTGTCCATTTGAGGCTGTAAAAATGGTTGGAAGTTACTGCCTGGATTTCAATGGCTACAAGAGTTTGAAAAAAATAAAAAGGCAAATTAAAGAGGAAAAAAAGAAAGACTCATTAAGAAGCTGAAATTCTGCTTGCCTTCTCTTTAAATCTCAGGGAACTGTATTCAAATTCCAGACAGGACAAGATCTAAGTCTCAGAATATTAATCCAAGAATACCAGGGTACAAACCCAGATGGTATTTTTTAGTCCAACCCGTCATGGCCACAATTACATCCATCTGAACCCACAGTGTATTAAGGCCCAACAGAAAACATCGCTGCAACAAAGGTCTCAAGTGAGATGGCATCGTAACAACAAACTCTGATCCAAGTAAGTAGGAGCCAGGGTATCATAAAGTTCAAACTTTATTTTCCAAATGCACAATTACAAAAAAAAGTATCAATGAAGCCCAAAAATTCTTATTACGTAAATGTGAGGAAACACAATATACGAATGTCTGCAACACTCTTCAACAAACTGGAGGTGCTGATGAAAGCCAGTGAAAAATGTTGGTATATACCCCTCCTTTCCATTCACTAAAACCCCGAATCTTCATTAGGATTATAAGAATTCTTTGCCATCGTGCTCAAGTACATTTATTGATAGAATTATGTTCAAAAAACTTTATGGTTTATAGAAAATCAGTCTTTCTGAACATTATTATCTACACAGAAACTGCATTTGGAGAAGGAATTCAGCTGCGAGCAATGAGTTGATTTAAGACATGTTTATCCCCAAAGCAGTATGCTAGGAACATGCATACAGTGTAATTTTACCTTCCGGGGCAAACTTTTTATGGTTCACCAAAACTGACTGCAGTGTAACATTAACAAGTAAAGCAGTTAAGTTCCTGCAGTCTCAAATGCTAATGTTGTACAGACATTAAAGTGAGTATAATGATAATACGGACTCCAACATAGACATTTTGTTTTTAACTCTCAATTCAGGCATCTACTCACTGTCAAAATCACTAAAAGAACTTGGAAGAGAAAAAAACTGGTATGCAGAAAATATATTTTAGATACCACTTGCAAAAGCCTACCCTTTTTGCAGCTTTTTGTATCTATTTCTTCAATTCTTTCTCATCTATTTAGACTGTGTGACTTCAGAGCAGAAACAAACCTTTACTCATTTTTTCCACGGCTTGTCTCAATGGGGCTCTCATTCTAACTGACTCTTTATGCACTACTCTAATATAATAAATAGCGATACAGCCTTAAAAATGGGACTAGTGAATCAGTTGAGAAGTCTGGTGTAGTAAAGGCTTAACCTAATGAATGCTTTCAATAAAAGCAAACATGAAGAAAGATACAGTAGGTTGGAGGCTCACATGCAAAATGTGAGATTATCATCCTCAGACAGCTCAGCACCAAGATGGCTTGCATTGCCCAGAGAGATTTCAGGAAAAAATGCCATTAAAAGACCCCTCAAACAAAAAAAAAAATCCCTAAAAAACTGCCCAGTATACACATACATATGCTCAACCACAGAAGGGGCTGGGGTTTTTTTTTGCAGTAGGTCAACAAGTTTAGGGATATCTTAGCAATGGCTGGTACATTATCAGTTTTAAATGATGGAAAGTGATACCCAAGACTTCTTGAAGTGGCATCCAAGCCCAAATTTTCCAGATTTGAAAACATCACTAATGGCCAGATTTTCTGCACTTACCATGGATGTGTCTGGAAACCTTGACAAAATCTTGTCCTGCCTAGGAAAATCTAGCAAAATTTTGTTCTATCTAGGAATATGGCTGTAAGTACTGAAAATGCTACATGTCCAACACTACTTTTGGATTTTTATGCTTTTAAGTACTTCTTCTGATTTTATGGCTGATGAGTAATTTGAAAATAATTAATTATTAAAATATCTTTCCTATATGCATCAAAATGAAAAGGGAACTGTGCAACATTGTTTATATAGAACTAGTGAGACTTATTATTTCAAACCTATACAATTTATATAGCGACAACTTCTCTAAGCAGCAATATTAGCTTGTGCATGCTGGTGTTTCATAAAATATGAAAACTACTATAGAAACTATTGTAGAATGTTGAGAAGTGTCTTGTGACTTCTTGCTCGAGAAGGTGATTCTGGTTACAGTCTATAAACTCTCCTGGACTGATTATCAGTCACACACTACACACCTCATCACTTGCAGGTATACAGCAACAGAGGCTGATCAATTCAGTCCACAGTCCACAAATCATCTGGAACTATTAAGTAACAAATTGTTCAGATCCAGACATTCTTAATGCAAACTGTGACACTTACTAGAGAGCCCTACTCATGTTCATCACACTAACCTGGGATATTTGCACTTTTTTTGAAGGCTCTTGAAACTCGTAAGGTGTGCCAACACTGTAAGCAGTATGCTGCATTGTAATTCAAGGTAATAATGTGGCTGGAGAGGAGGCATCACTACATCCAAGATGGAGAAGGAAAAGAACCAATAGTAAGACTGCCCACAGGGTATGAAATTAATTGACTGATAAATGGAAAAGAAACTGGCAGTTCAGTACTTCTTGTATGAGACACTGGAAACTTCCATCTCTTACTGGAGTATTTCTACACTTCATTCACTTCCAGGCGCTGTCTATCAGGAAAACACATCCCAAACAAGATGAATATCTGAATTTAGAACTATCAAGGTGTTCTTACTGACTCTTGTGAGAACTGGAGGAAAAAAAACCAAAATAAACCACAAATCGAAAACAATTCCATGCCTCTTATGACCTATTCTGGTAACAAGGGAGAAATCCTTTCCAGCCATAGAAATCCTAACACTTTGACCATCCAAAAAACGGTTGTATTCAAACTGTGTGATAGAAGAAACTTTCCTCCCAGAAAAAAACAATCTTCTTTGGAAGGAAATTACATTGCTTATAGTTTAACTTGCTCTCAGTGAGCAGAGGAGCCCATGTTCTGCTTTCCTTAAGCCTGAGAAACTTCTGCCCTAAATGAAATCACAACTATTTAAACCTTGTTGCACTAGCAAAATCCCCATAATGAAGGCAAGCTGATGAAAGCAGGGACCATAGTTGAGTAGAACACATCTTGAGCAGTAAAACCAGTAGATTATCCTAGGCATATTAAAGGCACAAGTATCTATTCTCTGCTACCATTTCTTTCTTACAGTTTTCCTTCATCTGTGGTGGACAAGGCTGAGAGCCTTAATATGTATGGTTCAGGACTGGAACCAAACTTCAATGTTCACAACTGCCCTTCTGCAGAGCTTAAAATAAGTCAGTCTTGATTTATGTTGGATGTAACAAAGAATACCTCAGAAGTACCTTTTCAAAGTGCTAGTGGTCTCAAATATGTCATCTGCACAGTTCAATAGCCGTATGGATAATTGCGGAATAGACCTATGTCATGACCAGTGATCCTTCTTATGGGTACAGAAAACAGGCTACTTTAATCACAGAGAAATTAAATTTAATTACCTCGATGGACAGCAAAAAGAACAGAGAGACGCACATTATCTTACAACAGAGCTGAGGTTTTACCCTAACATTGCTAAATATTCTGCACAGTGACAGTAAGACTATAATGGTGCATGCATTCTGCAGAGCAAAACTGAAACTCCAGGTGGAAACTTAGTCCTGGAACACACAAGTGTAGTACACATTAATTGGTAAGGTCCTGCCTTCATACCTGCATTCTTTTAAGACTGAATCATTCACATAGAGAACTTTCTTACAGACTGTTTTCAATTACCAAAAAGTATTGAAAATTTTTGTTAGAGCCTAATTTGTGAAATCTTTGCAATACACCATCCTGAAACTACATGATCGAAAGATCAATACCTGCATACAACAATGTGAAAATAGAAATTAAAGACTAAGAGCCAGTGACACCAACATGTTTAGTTCTAAACATCATGAAGATACTGAAGTCTAAATATGACTATAAGTGGAGACAAACACCAAAGAGACACTTCAATGTGCTAAATATTGGAGGTCTTTAAACAGAGGCTGGAAAAGAGTGCTGAAAAAGGAATTCCCACAAAGCAAAGAGGCAATTCCGAAATAACTTAGTTTAAAATAATACCCCCCACATTTTAACTCTGTAAGACACTGGAAAGAGCCTTGTACCACACATAAAAAACACCAAAAAACCAGCATGGCATACATGAGGAAGAGCAGAATTGCAGCTGACCCACTAGTGAACTTTTTCTTAACAGAGATTGCCAGGTATACAGACAACAGATCACAGCTCAATGACTTGAGTAATAACACCTACATCCTAATCCAGAGGAGCTGCTTCAGTACATACCACACCAAAACCCATGCTGGGACTCAGTGAAGCACACTGAGCTTTGCTCATCAAGTTCCCCTCCCATGCTGTGCTTTACAACCCAAGTCCTCTGAATTCTCTTCTCTCCCCACTGGAATGTGCTCCCACTTTCAAAACCAACCATGGCCACCCACCAAAAGATTACATATACAAACAGAACAACAAACGCACTGCAGAGGGAAAAAAAGAAAAAAGACAAAGTGAATTATTCAAACTTGCAAAATGTTTTCTTGAGTGAATTCTCAGCTAAAAACATACTAAATAATTGGCATAAGCTTGTGTGATTTGTGTCCTTTCACTTCTAACCTGGCATCCATCAGGTGTCACTGGAAATCATTACCATGACACCAACAATCATGGATTCACAACAGACATGAGGAACCCTTAGGCTAGCACAAACCACAAGTCTCTTTGAAGACAACCCAATGTCACATGTCCCCCTCTTTCCCCATATGTGCCTCCCTCATGACCAAAATGCCAACAACCCAGTCAAATTGTTGCTGTATGGTTAACACATGATAAAAAATAAAGCACATGTGGCACGACAAAGGATAAAGTGCATGTGATCAGTTGACATTACAAGCATTGCCATGACAGAGGACAGTTTACAAGACCTTGGAGAAAGGATGAGGGAGCACAAGCTGTTAACCCAAGTTGTCCACACCATTTCCTACTCCTACATACTTATAGCAGATTTCAGGGAAAAAACGGAAACTAACAAAACTACAGATTAAATATATCCTGCTGGTGGACCAGATCCAGCTGGATGGATCTGAGATTTCCCACATAATTCTCCTCATTTACAGATATTCAAAACACGAACAGAAAGCCATCATCACCATTACTATTCTTGATACCACTTTTCACTGCTCCACTGATAAAATATGAACAGAGAGAGAACTACTCTCTCAAAGTTAAGAATGGCTACTTCCCATGATAAGTGAGATGTGCTGGCAATGACACACTTATTCAGTGGTCAGGGGCTTCTGACTCCAAAGAAGCCAGCTTGTGAAAAAACACTCATTAAACAGTCTGTCAGATAACTTTTCATTAATTTTTAGTGACAGTTTTCAAAGTAAATGAGAGTGAAGAGAGTAAGAGAATCTACTGGCAATAATTTTCATTGCATGTTTTTATGAATGGCCAGATTTTTCAGAATAATAGATATAGTATATTTAAAATCAAGTAGCCTTTCGCTAATAAAACACAGCTGCAATGGCATTTTCCTTCTTTCTTGACTTCTTGAATTTTCCTAAGTCATATCAATAAAAAGAATTAGTGTCATCAGTAGTTTATTAGTAGTTTATTATTTCTCCAGTAACATTCTGAGCTAACTATATTTTTAACCTCAGGTTAATCACCTACATAAACACACATTACAGAAAAAAAAGGGAAATTATTACTGAAATTTTTAGTTTAGAAATCACTGAAGTCTGAGCATCTCTACCCTCTACAATAAGTCACTCAGACATAAATTCCTATACTTCAAGTAGAAGTGACAAAAAATGTAAGGATTTTTTCTTTAGAGAAGCAATACTAATGTGACCTTAGGTTTATCTGTCAACTCCCATCCTGTGACAGAACTGCACTTAAAATGTCTAACAACTGGCATTACCAGTTCACCTGAGAAATGCACATATAGACCAAAATCAGCTTCATTTGCCTTTATATTCTTTTTTTAAATAAAAGAGTATCTTTAACTAAACTTCATAAAGCATAGCAAAAGATTCACCATCCAGAAAGAGGTTCACTGTCAGCTCCTCAGACCTCCAAAATTATTTTAACTATTAATTCAGACCAGACATAACAAGTTACAATTTCTTGAATCTAATTTTCTCAAAAATGGACCTTCCATGGGCATAGAAAGAATACTGTTTTCAAATAATTTATATTCAGCATAAGATATTACGCTCCTCAGCACTACCAGTATTTTCTAAGAACTTCAAGGCAGAGTACACAGGTTGGAGGTTTTGTGACTTATCTTAAAAATAAACAAGTATAAAATACTAGAATCAATGTCATTACGAGTAATGGAGGTACTTAGGAGTATTAGTAATAACTAATTTGTTATTTTATAAGATTTGTCTCCTCATTAGTAAAGGCACTTCAATGCAAAAAGAGACAATAAGCACAAGAGGGAAACAATCCTTATAACATACAGCAGTCTACCCACAGCGCTTTCCTCTTTGCAGTGTGAAAGCAGTAAGTACAGTGAAACAAATGCCAAATGAATTCCAACTGACTGCCCTGCAGCAAATCTCAAGTGGTGGGACTGACCTGAGGCTTGCTACTGCGGCTGCCATAGCCTTGGTTGAATGAGCTTTATTTTGACCCTGAGGTGACAAACCTGCCAATACGTACTAATGAGAGTTGCAAGGAACTTTCTGACATACTGCACTTGGATACAGACTTACCTAAGAACTGGGACAAACAAAAAAACCAAAAAACCTCACCATCACCATTCTAGAACAAAAAATCCTAAAAGCTGAATGGACTTTCTAAAGCCTCAGTTCATTGCAGGCCAGAAAAAGGGGAAACAAAAAAAAACAGAGAGAGAGAGAAACAAAATCAATCGCATTTTAAAAATCCACAAAAGACCTTACTTGGATTGTAGTTTGGGAGAACAATTCATTAAGATGGAAGTGATGCTATCTCTATGTGATTTCTTGTGTTTTCTACTGAAAGCAATTCAATTCAACCGTCATACACAGTTGTGATATTCTGTATTTTGAAGTGACTGATGATAACTAGGATCTCAAGATCTTTTGAGAAAATTACGTGAAAGACAACAGCGATTTGTCATGAATGCAGCATATACTGTTGATGTGATCTGACCCAATGTTTTGTTACATGGTCTTTGCTGACACCTGTTGGTTTATTTTTTGTTTTTCTCTTTTTTTTCAAGAGAAGCATCTCTAATTTTAGAAATCACTTGACAATTATTTGGCTTTAGAAATGACTTAGTAACAAAGTCCATCTTATGGCAATGCTCTTTTAAAAAAATATACATACATATATATATATATATACACACACACATATGTATGTATATACATATATATATGTATATATGTATCAGTACTAAGCAGAGGATTCTATCAAGCACCTTGCACTAGAAGCAATTAAATATCAGCAGAAAGCAAGATTCCTGTCCCAGACTGAGACAAGAAACACAACAATGAAAAGTCTGCAAAAGAAAGAAGGAAACTAAGAAAGTTCAAAACTTTAACAGCAGAACAAATTTAAATGAAGATTATAAAAACATTTTAATAGTCCAATTCTATCTATATAGCTATAATCATTATATCTCTGAATTTCATAGCAAACATGAGTTATGAAAAGGGATCTGGAAGAAAGAGCAGTTTTGATTATTCCAACTATTATGGAAAAATGCATTGTTTAGGTGGTGAGGCAGTTGCTATAGTTTCGAAAGGCTAAACACCATGCCAAAACTAACTGACATATCAGATTAACACAGTTAAAGCACAACAGTTTTTGTAGTCACAGACAAAAAATTCAATGATGTGTCAAGCATCATCTAATTGTGCCACCTTTCATTGCTCAACAGGAAGGATTAATTTTATGTAAATCCAGAATAAAACTCTAATTAATACCTTCTTTCCACAGCAAGATGTCTTCACCATTTTGCAACTGTACTCCAGAACACTAGTGGGTCAAAATAAATAGGATTTACTTAATTTTAGCTGAAAAGGGCCCCTTTCTCCAAGCTAAACAACCCCAGCAGCTCCTTCAGCAGCTCCTCATAGGACTTGTGCTGATGCTAAAAAACTTCAGGCATCAGCACCCTCCCATACACTTGTGAACATCTAAGTGGTACAGCAACTCACTACCTACGTCCTCCTGGATTACAAGGGATCTATTCTGCTCCCTGTCACTGTCTATCAGCTCGGGAGGCCAGCTGTCCTGAGGCTAACCAGTTTTACTGTTGAAGACTGAGACTAAGGTGTTACATACACCAGCCTTTCCCTCATCTTTCATGACTATTTTCACCCCTCAGCATCCAATTAAGAATGGAGGTTTTCCTTGGTCTTCCTTTATTAATATATTTATAAAAACACTTGTTATTATCCTTTACAGAAATGGCCAGATTAACTTCTAATTGAGCTTTTGCCTCTCTAATTTTCTTTCTGCATGACCTAACAACATCCTTGAACACCTCCTGAGCTGCCCATCCCTTTTTCCACCCTTTTTTTTCCCCCACCCTCCTTTTTCCCCTGAGCTCCTATGAAAGTTCAGCCAGGTAAATCTTCTACCCCACTGGCTTCTCTTTCAGCACACAGGGATGGCCTGCTCCTGCACCTTCTAGATTTATTTCTTAAAGCATGTTCACCTTCCTTTGTTTTTAAGGGCTGCTTCCCAAGGAACTTTCTGAATCAGTCCCATGAATAGGCCAAAGTCTGCCCTCTGGAAGTCCAAGATAGAAGTTTTGTTGAGGCCCCTCCCTACTTTACCAAGAATTGAAAATATCATTTTGTGGTGACTGTGCCCAAGATGGACATTCTGATCACCGCATCTCCCACCAGCCCCTCTCTGTTTGCAAACAGCAGGTCTAGCACAGCCTCACCCCTGGCAGGTTTGCTCAACAGCTGCGACAAGAAGGTCCCCTACACACACTCCAAGAACCTCCCAGACTGCCTTCTCTGCTGGGTTGAGCTCCCAGCAGATATCTGCCAAGTTAAAGTCTCCTACAAGAGCAAGAGCTGGTGATCTTGAAACATCCTCCAGCTGCTTATAGAAAAATTCATCCATCTTTTCATCCTGGTTGGGGGCTCTGTAATAGACTCCCACTAGGATGTTGGCCTTGTTTGTCTTCCCCCGATTCTTACCCATAGGCACTCAACCTTATCATCATTAATCTCAAGCGCCATGGTGTCAAGAACTCCCTAATATACCGAGCCAGCCCTCCACCTCCCCTAATTCACCTGTCTCTAGTGAAGAGCTTGTAACCATCCATTGAAGCACTCCAGTCACATGAGCCATCCCCCCACATTTCCATGATGGCAACTACATCACAGCACTCCTGCTGCACCATGGCTTCCAGCTCCTCTTGTTTGTGGCCCATGCTGCATGCATGGGTGTAACATGCACTTCAGCTGGGCTGCTGACTTCTCCTCTGACTCTGGCTTACGCCCCTTGGGCTCCTCTCTGGGGAGCCTGGTTTCATCCCCTTCCCCCTTCAAACCTAGTTTAAAGCCCTCTCAATCAGCCCTGCCAATTCATGGGCTATAATCCTTTTGCCCTTGTTAGACAAATGGAGCCCATCTAATCCAAGCAGACCTGGTACTGTAAAAATTGCTCCATGGTAAAAAAAAAAAGAATTCCACTCATGGAACCAGCCCTTAAGCCATTCATTG